>JAKCPI010018538.1:0-15222 GCA_023213315.1 Euborellia annulipes
CAAAACTTATTTCAATTATACTGGCTACCAATTAATTTGAATAAGAAATTAACTCGAAGACTCTAAAAAAATGCTGAAAAAAAAACTTTAAATAATTATTTTTTATTTTACTTTTAAAAGATTCTAAAAATATTATCATTGGCTTCGTATTATAATAATAATACCAAGGACAATTTATTAATAAATAAAATGTCCTTAAAAACTGGAGTTTGCATTTCGTATTAAAAACAAACATAGAAGTGGATTAGATTGGAGATAGAGAAAAAAAACTGGAGACGTTAAATTTATTTAAACAATGTATACAATATATTTTTTAATCTTTAATTCCTAGCATAGGCTTATCCAGATAATATCATAACCGGGAAAATAATTAACATATTATGTCTAAGGTTAGGGAAAGACGATAATTATCATTTTATCAGATTTATGAATTATGCAGAACATAAAATCATAAAACATAGTAAACTGTACATTGGGGGTTGTTTAATTTTAGGAATACATCAATAATGTAATCTAAAATTTATGAAATTTATTTCGACAAATCTATATTTTTTTTTTTTTACTAAATTTACATCTTAATAATAGATTTTCTTTAATCAATATTTTCTTATTTTTTTAATTAAATTTTTCAATTCCATAAGATAGAATAAAGCATTAAAACTTTTTTAGTCTTATCGGCATAACAGCCAATTCGACTTTAAAACAATCAAAGTTTTACTTTCTCTTACCTCTATATCTGTTAATATACATGAAAACATAATAAAGATATATTATTATATATAGAGAGAAAAGTATTGGATTCATGTAAAAAATCCGATGTCCACATTTTGATCTCAGGCCATATAAGACTTTTTACGATATCCGTTATTGATAAATATACATATATGGGGTCCAGGCATTCTTATTTAAGCCATTTGGTATCCAATTGGCTTAAATAAAATCATCGGACTGTCTGGGGTCCGAACCCGCGACGTTTGGTATATGAGGTTAGCACGCTAACCTCTACGCCAAACCCCGAGGGCTACAAAAAGAGTTATTATATGTGGTTATCGCAACATGGTGTCTGTCTATCTGTCTGTGACTGTGAACAAAATATCTCAAGAACGAAAAGAGCTAAGAAGTTGAAATTTCATATTTAAGTTAGGCACCCCCTGACACGTGACACGAAGCTTTTGAACAAAATCGACCAAAGATTACTAGTACTTTACTGATGTACTTTTTCATTTTCTCAAAATTCGCTCCAACGATGTTGATTAAAATTCAAAAATCAATTATTTATTATTAAACAGTAGGAAAGTGCAGTACAGCGAAAAAGAGACTAAAGGTTTGCTCATTTTTTTTTTTTTTATTTTTTTTTTTAACAATCACACTTTTTTTCACATTCACACACTCATACACACAGTCTTTTTGGCAACTTATGCCATTTAAGACTTTTACGATATCCATTATAGAAATTAATATACATATAATGGGTCCAGGCATTCTTATTTAAGCCATTTGGTATCCAAATAGCTTAAATAAAATCATTGGACTGCCTAGGGTCCGAACCCGCGACTTTTGGTATTCGTTAAAGGTTTGCGCCTTGAACATATGCAACCAGTTCGCATAGGAGTTGAATTGGTTGCCTTATGCTCATCAATTAAAAATAATTAATAGAAATAAAAAGATTTAATTATTTTAAAACTATTTAAGCACGGGGGACCGAGCTTGGCCTGTCGGGGACAAGAGCATTGGATAGGAGTGAATGGAGGGGGAGAGTGAGGTCCGCCAACCCCGCACCGCGGGAATAATCAGGCGAGGACAGAAGAAGAAGATAAGAAAAGTAAAAATTAGAATATATCTACTTTTTAAAGTCTTTAAAAATGGTCTAAGTTTTATTAAATGCTTTTTTTATTTTTGTCCTAACCCTTTAATATACATATAAAATTAACTTTATAATTTAAAAGGCATTAAAGTTAATTTTAAAATTTATTAAATTGGAATTAATGAACTTTAATATTTCAATTTAGACTGAATGTTTATAAAATTTAATTGAACTACGTAAATAATATTTTTTTTTTAATTCAAAAGTCTATTATCTATTTTTAATCAATATACAAATAATAACCAAAATAAATTTTTGACTTTTAGGCCTTCAGACATAAATAAAAGACATTCATTCGGTTTAACTGCGCGGTTTATTTGTAAAAATTCCAGCTTTTTGCTACTCGTTCAGATTGGCTTTCCACAGACCTTTATTCTAGGTCTCCGGCCTAAAATTTTAGTATATTTTTATTATAACTATACAAAAGTTTACAAAAAATTTAAAAATGATCCGATACTTAAATATCACCATTATCAGACCGTCGAGAGCGTCCTCTTTTACCGGATCTGAATTCTATATTTTTTATTTTTATTTTTTTTTTTTCAAATTCGAATATTTGATATTTATGGTGGTCCAATTGTCTGTAGAGATATATAACACGATACTTGGAAGTGAAAACGTACCGGTATATAAGCTACGATGACATCGAGTGTCGTGTTCAGTATAAGCAAAACACAAACAGAGAAAGAGTACGAATGAATCGGAAACATTGAAATGATATTTATTTATTGGTACTAAATATTACAAAAATTGATGGTCCTTAAGCCACTAATATAAGCTTTTTCATATTTTTCTTCTTTAATTTATTAATTATTAAAAATGTATGCCAATCTAACTTTTTAGTCACTTTATTGGATTAATATACGTAAAATGCTTTTTTCATTTTTTTTTTTTTAAGTGAAACTTTTATTTTTTTAAATATATTATGATTATTATTAAATTTATTTTTTGACGTTAATCAAATAAAAATAAAGAGGGTTTAAATTTAATCATCCTTGCTTTATTTTTTTTTTTTTTATTTTATAAATCTTAATTTAATAAGAGGAGAGATTTTATTGTTTTTTCTTTGTTTCATTCTATTTGTTTTCTGACAAAAGAAATTACTAAAGTGAAAACGACTTTCGTTACAAATTGAATCTGTTGATAGAAAAATTCATAAGAATCCAAAAGTTATCAATAAGAATAGGCTACAATAATTACATTTTAAATGATAATCACTTCGTCTTAAAAATAAATTCATAATTATTATTCATTTTTGTATGATGCAGTACTAGAGTTGCCTTTCACCTCTTGACTCCCCAACTCTATCAACGTTATTATTTTATTACGAAGGAATAACCTTTCCAAACTAGGAAATACTTCTTCTTTCAATAAAATATATTACAATTTCAGAAAAAGAAATAAAATTTTATAATAAAGATAAGAAAATAAAATGATAATGGACTAAACCATAACATCTTAAATTTTATTATTTTTCTTTTTTCAAAAAAAGACGTATGATGAGAACACAGATAAACCACGAAAAAAAAGGTATATATAATTCACAAAAAGTGAAATTAAAGAATTAAAGAAGGTATTTTATTTTATTATTTGTTTGAGATATCTCCAAATTTTAAATGTGAGATTGGCTGTTTTTTTTTATTTCGTTTAAGGTCTTTCTTTTTCGGCATCGGAGGCCATTTAGACCCCGTCCCTATTTATTTAAATTGATTGGTAGCCAATAAATAAATTTTGTCGCCTGGGACGGGATGCGAACCCGCGACTCGTGGTACAAATAGCCAGCACGCTAACCACTATACCAAGGCTCGAGGGCGAGCTTGGATTTTAAATTTTAATATTAGGAATTAAGGTGAATACATTCCCATTACACAAAACAAAAATGGAAAAATAATATATGCATAAAAGCAAAAAAAAAAAGATAAAAATCGATCCAGCCACATAGGCTCTTTTAAGCCATTCATATATGATGGAATATTGTAATTTATTTATTATATCAATTCTTAATAGGAAATAGGAATGGAGAAAATAAATATTTATACTTCCTAATAAAATGTGCTTGTTTGTGTACTTGATTAGGAGAGTGTTGACAGTTAAAAATTAAATAAAGAATTTTAATTTTCTGGATGCTGAATCTTTTAATTCATACTTTCTCTCACCTCACCCTACAGAATATATTTTTGTTGTAAATTACCTCTTCGACTTCTTTGGTGAACTTAACAGGCCTGAGATGGTAGAGGAGGATGCACACGTAGATGAGGTTAATACAGACGAACGAAGCGTTCCAGACGAAGGCGTCATAGGAACAGAGGACCGCGAGTCCCCAGACACCCATGAAGGCACAGCCCACCAGGAGGGTACACCGAAGATAGAGGATGCCATAAGCACCGTTAGGCGCCAGGTAGGACAGAAGGAAGAATGTGTTCGCCAACTGTAACAGAAATATACATTTCCAATCATATTTTCTCATATAATTAATTGCTCTATTATATTAGAATGGTTTTCTGTTTTTAGTCATAATTCTATTTTGTAATAACC
Organism: Euborellia annulipes; assembly: GCA_023213315.1. Classification (NCBI taxonomy): domain Eukaryota; kingdom Metazoa; phylum Arthropoda; class Insecta; order Dermaptera; family Anisolabididae; genus Euborellia; species Euborellia annulipes. The sequence continues at coordinate 4,400 of JAKCPI010018538.1, forward strand.
GCCTGTCACATTTTCCCTTCAGTTTGGATAAAACATTAATTTTCATTTTATTTAGTTCAAAAAGGAAATTATATTATCGATTTTAATTTTAATTATACAATCAATAATCTTTAATAAGATTAAAACATATCACATATCCTGATTTCATATAAAGATATACTTTTTTAATTATTTAAAATATTGAGGAATCAAAATGAGAAATTTTTGACACAGTTTAGCCCCAATTAAGAATTTTTTAGGAACCGACCGAATATTCGGTTTCGGTTACGGTTTCGGCCAGTTTCGGCCAAAAATCATGGTTTCGGCCGTAGTTTCGGTTTCGGCCAAAAAGTAGCCGAAACTTTCGGCCGGCCGAAACTTGAGTCTTAAAAAAAAAAAAGGTCAAATGATTTGCACTTGAAGGAGAAAAATTTTTTGTCTCCCTAAAAAAAAAGGTAAAATGATTTTCACGGAGGGGAAAAAAATTAAAAAAAAAAAAAATATAAATTTTTTTATAGGAAATACAAGTTTCGGTTTCGGTTACGGTTTCGGCCGAAACTAAGGTTGAGGCCGAATATTCGGTTTCGGTTTCGGCTGAAAATCTTGTTTCGGTCGGACCCTAGAATTTTTATTTAATAGCAACAATGGGAAAACTTTAATTTTCAATAAGATTTAAACTTTCGACCGTTGGTTCTCGTTGAAACATTTTGTAAATTAAAATTAAATATACAAATTAAACACTAGGTTATTTGTTTCAAAGGTTTTATTAATTAAAAATTAACACTTGATACGTATTTCGACAATTGCTTGTCATCATCAGAAGTGATTACATTCTAATACTATTCTATTAGCTACCATTCTGACATCTCTTGGCAAATTTTCGTAATAGGGGTTTTTTTGGCTTACTTTTTTAAGACACACAACGCCCTCTTATTGGGAAAAACATGCGTAACATCTACCTCCTGAACCACCTTAATATCTCCTTTTAAATAAAAAAATCTGGTGTGACTGGCGCACAGCACACAACTTTCTCTTACCTTCGGTAATCGAAAGTTGTGAACTGTGCTTGTCACACCAGATTTTTGTGTCGACATGTATTTAGTTCCCGGCAGTAGGGAATATTTGAATTCAGATGTAAAATTTATAAGTATGGGAAAATATTTATATTTTGTTACCATGGCAACCATTTCTCCTATCTTCTCTATGAAGCACAAGAGTAAAGTGTGCTTCAAACAATTTTGAGGGCAAAACGAGAATATACATTTGAAAGAGCATCTAAAAAATAATTGATTTTTGAATTTTAATCAAAATCGTTAGAGCGAATTTTGAGAAAATCGAAAAAAACTGAAAAAGTACATCAGTAAAGTACTAGTACTCTTTGGCCGATTTTGATTAAAAGCTTATTTTTCCGGTCCCGGGGGGTGTTTAACTTAAATATAAAATTTCAACCTCCTAGCTCAATTCCTTCATGCTTAAAATTGAACACACACACACACACACACACACACACACACACACACACAGACACACACACACACACAGACAGACCATGTCGCAAAAACCACTTTTTTGGATTCAGGGGACCTCAAAACGTGAAGATCCATCAAAATCTCGACATCGAATTTTTGACATGAATCCAATACTTTCTCTCTATATATATATTACATATATACATAGGTAAGAGAAAGTAAAAATAAAATAAAAACATTGTTTTATATATTTTATCATCTTTAATTATCATAATGATAAGTACAATAATTTAAAGCCATGTAATAATTAGTTTTTTTTTTCCTCTTTTTTTTAATCCATATAATAATTTACTAACATAGGTTTTAATTTTACACATATCTAGGTTAATTGAGGCAGGGTAGTTAAAAAAATAAATTATCATTATTATTATCAATCAAAGTGTATATTATTAAGGGCATTAAATTTCATATCTAGATAGATATAAAAGTGTGAGAATTTTTTAAATAAAAAAAGAAAATATTAAGTTTTAAAGGGTGATGATTAAGGAACAGATACAAATGGAGAAGGATCAATATTTCTGCTTTCTAAATATAATTAATTTAGGCATTGATTAAATTATAAATTCTATTCACCCGTTTGTTCTAATTATAGTCGTTGGCTATAAATGGATATTGGGTATGAGGATGTGGAATTCCAATAGTAAATCTTAAGGTTAAATGAAAAATATATTTTTGACAATTAGGAATATATAACATGTTATGTTTAATGACAGGTGAGTGCTTCCGGATATTATAAAAGCACTCACCCATCAGCAGATTCATCCTGATAGATCCAGGTATTATTAGTTTAGTCATTGAAAGAGAAAGAGAAGATTTTGTTAAGTAACATATATCATCGAGAAAGGAGGCTATTATTGTAATTTTCCAAGAGTTCTCGAAAATCTAATATAAGCTTGTGTTATACATATAAAATTATAAATCCTAAATGGCCTCTGTAACTTTAAAAAAATCTTAAAATTTTTTTTCTTTTGATAAATTAATCCATTTCGTGAAAAATATTTTAGGATTTCAAAATCAGGCTCTACAAGAACTTTTTGGTTCCTTCCATCATTAAATTAAATGACATCCAATAGAGACAAGTTTTATTAAATACATTTTTCACACCTGACAGGAAGTGAAACAGTGATCTTTATTATTGTAGTTGTGGCTGTTGAGTTGAATCAAGAAAGGGTTGCAAATCAGATTTTGTTTTTTTTGACAGTCTCTGCTTTTGCAACCCTACCTTGATAGTGATCTTTATCTTATACTAGTCGCAAAGCAACCTTCGGCGGGCTTTGCGTCTACCCAGTGGGCTGCGCCCCTTGACCCCCTTGCTCTCCACCGGCGGGCAAGTTTATTGTTAATTTGGGATATTTCTTGTTGCAATGCAAGTGTTAAATGTTTTTTTTTTTTTTTTTTTTTTTTTTTTTTTGGAATGGGTGCATAAGGTCCAAAGACCTATAATGACCATTGTCACATGCAGCCAGGAAGAAAATAAAAACAAAAGGAGAAGCATAAAGGGGAAACTCAACTGCGGGAACTGAGAAGATGCCTGTTGAGGTTAGACTTGAAAGTCTGAAGATTGTAGGTTTTGGGGAAGATAGACGCAGGGAGCTTGTTCCAATCACGGGAGGTCATGGGGACAAAGGAAGAATGAAATTGATTTGTTCTGCTAGTCGTGATCTGAACAGCATAGGGATGCTGGGAAGATGCCTCTCTTGTGTTCCGTGAATATGTTGCATTGGGTGGGATAATTGATTTTAATTCGGCAGAGCATTGACCATGGTAATACCTGTAGAAGAGAGATAGTGCAGATACTCTTCTTCTATGATCTAGTGACTGTAGGGATGCAGTAAGGGTAGAATCACCTATCAGTCTAATTGCACGCCTCTCTATGGCTTCCAAGGAGGAGAGAGCGTCTTTCGACGCCCCTCGCCAAAGGTGGGAACAATATTCAAGACACGGCCGAATTTGGGCTTTATAGAGGATTAGGAGTTGTTGGGAGGAAAAGTAACGCTTCGTTTTGAATAGGAATCCCAATTTCCTTGCGGTAGATTTAACCACAGAAGAGATGTGGTTGCTCCAGGAGAGATCATATGTAACTGTCACTCCCAGAACAGAAAATGAATCTTTGAACTCGAGACTATTATTGCTGTAAATAAGGGGAGGGCAAATCCTATTTTTACTTTCTCTTACCTATGTATATATGTAATATATATATAGAGAGAAAGTATTGGTTTCATGTCAAAAATTCGATGTCGAGATTTTGATGGATATATATGTTTTGAGGTCCCCTTAATCTAAAAAAGTGGTTTTCGCGACATGGTCTGTCTGTGGGTGGGTGGGTGGGTGGGTGTGTGTGTCTGTGTTCACTTTTAAGCATGAAGGAATTGAGCTATGAGGCTGAAATTTTATATATAAGTTAAACACCCCCCGGGACCGGAAAAATAAGCTTTTAATCAAAATCGGCCAAAGAGTACTAATACTTTACTGATGTACTTTTTCAGATTTTTTCGATTTTCTCAAAATTCGCTCTAACGATTTTGATTAAAATTCAAAAATCAATTATTTTTTAGATGCTCTTTCAAATGTATATTCTCGTTTTGCCCTCAAAATTGTTTGAAGACCACTTTACTCTTGCACTCCATAGAAAAGATAGGAGAAATGGTTGCCATGGTAACAAAATATAAATATTTTCCCATACTTATAAATTTTACATCTGAATTCAAATATTCTCTACTGCCGGGAACTAAATACATGTCGACACAAAAAATCTGGTGTGACAAGCACAGTACACAACTTTCGATTACCGAAGGTAAGAGAAAGTTGTGTGCTGTGCGACAGTCACACCAGATTTTTTTGTCTAGAAATTAAACAACATTGGGTTTTTTGGGAATTGAATTTTACTTGAAGTTGTTAAGGAAGGATCTTGAATTTAAGCGAGGGTACCAATTGGGCACAGCAAAAGGGTTTATTTATGACTCTTTAAAGGGTCAGTCGTATGCGTGCTCTAATATTTTTTTTTCAATTGGTTGCGTAGCTCCTCCCACAGCCCAAGTCGTATACCTGGAAAGCTGGCTCTCAGAGCACAAAGGTCCCCATATTGAGGAAATTTGATTATATTTCCAAAATATTTAAGAGATTCAGATTATAACTAAGTTACTCCCAGATCCATGTACTATATGTGTACTTAATTTCAAATAGATTTAGTGAAAATTGTGGATTTCTATAGAGCATGTACATACATATATACAAACATACATACATTTTTCCCATTTCATTTTTATATATTGTATATAGATATATATTATTTTGAAAGAGAAAAATCAAAATTGATTTAAATTAAAATATCTTCCTCCTCTATGAGTCATTCGGAAAATCTACCCCTGCAACTATATAGTACTAGTAGCAGTTATTTTCTGTTGTCTGGAGTGGAGATAATTGAGAAATATGATCTTCATAAATCTCTCTTTTTCTTTCTTTTGCGATAGATTATAGATTAATATCAGTGCAAGAGGATAACTTGTCAATACCCCAGATAGATCGGAGATTCTGGGTTCGGCACGAGATTATATTGAACCAAAAATAAATACTGTACTTATTGTTTAGAAGAAAATTAAATAATATATTATTAATATAATATGCCAATATTAAAATTTAAATTAATTCTCAAGGATTGTAAAATATACAAAAAGTTATGTTTTTTTTTTTAATAAACATATAATGTTTGTTCTTGTTTGATTCCAATTTATAACAAAAAGAATCCTGTATTTGATATTTAAATTTAATGGCCATGGAATATATAAATATCCTTGAGAAAGATGCGTAATACTTAATGAATAGGGATTATATGATACTGAGACAAGATTCTTCTTATTTGCATATTACCATATTTATATTCTTCAAACTATTTCAAATGACGCCTGAAGTTTTTCTCTCTCTTTGTTTTATTTTTTACTTTCTCTGCCCTATATGGGTAAAATTTGGAGGGAAAATATTGCGATCGCATCAAAAAATTTGATTTTAGATTCTGCCTTTGAGTACCACAATATGGTCTGTCTGTTTGTGAACAAAATATCTCAAGAACAAAAAGAGCTGGTGTGAAATGATTGAAAATTGATATTTAAGCCCCCCTCCTGGTTTGCAACACGAAGCAAGCATTCTACACGTAGTACTTTACTGATGTACTTTTTGAGTTTTCTTGGATTTTCTAAAATGATTAAAACTTAAAATTAATTTTTTGATGATCTTTAAAATGTAAATATCCCATTTTACATCTATCCGCCCTGGGGCAAAGGTGTAGTTGCTAGAGTGCAGGTCTTCTATACCAAGGGTCGCGGATTCGGATTCCAGGCAATCTGATGTATCTATTTAAGTCATTTTGATACCATATGGCTTAAGTAAATATGCCTGGACCCCCCAATATATCTAAATTAACAAATCATGAGTATCTTAAAGTCTTATGTGGTTTAGTTATAAACTTTTTAATTCTATCTTTTCCTATTCCAAAAATCAATATTTTTTACTTTCTCTTACCTATGTATATATGTAATATATATATATAGAGAGAAAGTATTGGTTTCATGTCAAAAATTCGATGTCGAGATTTTGATGGATCTTCACGTTTTGAGGTCCCCTGAATCCAAAAAAGTGGTTTTCGCGACATGGTCTGTCTGTCTGTCTGTCTGTCTGTCTGTCTGTCTGTCTGTCTGTCTGTCTGTCTGTCTGTCTGTCTGTGTGTGTGTGTGTGTGTGTGTTCAATTTTAAGCATGAAGGAATTGAGCTAGGAGGCTGAAATTTTATATTTAAGTTAAACACCCCCGGGACCGACAAAATAAGCTTTTAATCAAAATCGGCCAAAAAGTACTAGTACTTTACTGATGTACTTTTTCAGTTTTTTTCGATTTTCTCTAAATTCGCTCTAACGATTTTGATTAAAATTCAAAAATCAATTATTTTTTAGATGCTCTTTCAAATGTATATTCTCGTTTTGCCCTCAAAATTGTTTGAAGCACACTTTACTCTTGTGCTTCATAGGAAAGATAGGAGAAATAAATGGTTGCCATGGTAACCGAATTTAAATCTTTTCTTTTTATTAGATTAAAAATCAATTATTATTTAAACGCCCATTTTTTTTTTCGGAGAAAACATATCTCTCTCTCTCACAAAACTATCTTCTCTCTTTCTACGCGTTTTAAATTTTTTCCACCTTATCTTCGCATAGGAACAATGTTAATTTCCTATAGGGATTTGTATGTTAATTTCGATTCAAAAGGGGGTCCCCTTTAGAACTTTTTAGGCATTTAAAATTTTTTTTTCCAATTCTTATGAAATTTTGTATTTATTTACGAATCTATATTGTGTATAAAATGTCCAAATATGAGATTAAAATTTTGAAAAATAACCATAGTTTATTTCAAGCAGTCAACATTTAAAATGCAAGTTTGAAACTAAGGTGCTATCGGAAACTAAATATATCTCGACACAAAAAATCTGGTGTGACCAGCACAGTGCGCAACTTTCTCTTACCGAAGGGTAAGAGAAAGTTGTGTGCTGTGCGCCAGTCACACCAGATTTTTTTATTTATATCATATGGTATTCATTGTATGTTAGCGATCAAACCACAGTTTTAGTTTTTCCAGCATTATCAGGCTCATAATATTTTTTAAATTGAATCCATCTGGTTTTATAAAAAAAATCTTTAATAAACACACAATTCAACTTTTGAAAAAATATGCGATAAAATTCAAAAAAGAATTTAATAAGCGCTCTCTCCAGAGAGCTAATGCCTATATATTCTTGAATACTAGTAAAACAAATAAAATTCTTTGGAAAAATAAATTCCATTAAATAAAAGAAAACAAGCGAGAAAAACCACTGAAAACTTTATTTGCTATAGAGCTTTAGTTTTTATTATTTAAAGCTTTAAGAGGTCTATATTCTCTAAGCAAAAACGTTAACTTTTATTTCCCCAAGCAAAAACGTTAACTTTTAACATCTGTAAACAACATTAATTCATTTTAACATTTCCTTGCCTCAATTAGCTATTCTGTAAACAAAAACTTTAAAGCCAAAGCGTTAGCATTTAGTAAAAAGTGTTAAAAATTAATGTGGTGCCTTTAATTTTTTAACTTCGTATTTAAAAAAAAATGGCGTCCTTAGCCTAAAAAGTAAGGTTATTATGTTATGATTTTGATAGCTTTGAAATAAAAGCAACATGTTAACGTCGCTGTTAAAACTTTGTTTGGAGAATAGCATTTTTTAACGCTGATTGTTTTTACATTACTTTTTAACACCCATTTGTTGATTTAAAATTTTAACGTCTGTTTTTAGAGAATAGACCTGTAAATGTGTTATTTATTCTTTACAAAAATGTTAAAATTTTAAATTTTTTAAAACAATAAATACCAGGTAGATTATTTAATATAATAGGAGATAGGATTAAGATCTTGTGAGTTCGAAAAAAACTGGTGTGACCAGTGCGACTACGCACAGCAACTTTCTCTTAACTCAAGTAATTGAGAGTTGAGTTCTGTTCTTGTTTCACCAGATTTTGTTTTTGTGTCGACATACCGGTATATGACAGCCGATTATGACTCTAGAATATATGATTTTATATATCTTGAGGAATTAGGGTCCAAGATAAAAATTTCTCTTGAGTTTTCCAACCTTTTTATATATATTCCCTTCTTTTCCTTGAAAAAAATCTATACATACAGTATATAATAACAGTGTCCGTCTGTTTGTTTGTGCGTCCATCCGACTATCACGCTCTGTTTGACCAACTTCCATGAAATTTTGCACTCGTATATAGAACGTTATGAAGAGTCCAAGTAAAATACTCTGGTCTTCAAATTCCCAAATGGGGTGGCTCAAAAAATTTCCTGAATATCCAGAACCTAGATTTATAAAAAAGATTTGTTCTTTTCAACGACTCATTTCAGTTTTGCACTCTCTACTTCAAACTTTATGAAGGTTTGAAATTACTAGGCCAAGGTGTTTATGTGGAATAAAATAATTTGAATGTTGTTTTACCTGGAAATAGACGTGGTTGACAGGCCTCCAGGCAATGCAGTGCTGGCTGGCCTCGAACACAGAGACATTTCCAGTGGTATTGCTGGGCCATTGGTCGCTGGAGCCTCCCACGCCAGATTCCGGTACGCCATCGTCCACCATGGCGGCAGCCACCACGATGTGCGAGTGCGAGAAATTCCAGCTGGCTAGCATCACTATACACCCATCACTCTCACTAGTCACTAGTCACTCACTTGCACTCCATAGCTGCTCTATTGTTATACAAAAATAGTGTTGCCTTTTGCGTCTGATATGGACATTTAGGAAAACCAAGGCACTAACGGCGACCACGCACGTCGACCGTCGACGTACAAACACAGCGCCAACACTCTGTAACCAAAAGGATGGGAAAAGGGTTTTAATAAAGACTTCCGCTCAAATCCTTGGACAGGGATATTAACTCAAGAAGGAGCAAAACTAATTTGTGTGCTTTTAGTGAAATTGGATGGTTAATGTTCCATTTAACTAAATAAGGAGAATAAGACTATTACTTATGGCAGTAGCTCTCAAACTGTCGGGCGCGCCCCCCTGTGTGAGAGAGACACTAAACAAGGTAGTCAAATAAATGAAAAAGAAAATTAATTTTTACATTTGTATTTAAATTTGCAATCTCGCTTCAAAGAATAAATTTTAAAAAGTCAATTTTTGAGTTAAACCTACAAACGTCTTCTCTTTTGAGTGACAAAGTGGCCAAAATATATTTCCATTCTTTGCTATTGATTCTGGCCTATTCATTTGTGGCCCGGCTATTTAAATATATATATTTTCTAGAATTGTTGAATTTTGGACTTTCGCCACTATGATTCTCTGCAGTCGATATAATTAAATAATGTCAGGTATCGTAAATAAATAATGGATCATTCGAATGCTGCGAGGACTGAAAAAATGATCAAATATCGATGCCCAAGAAGGGCCTTTCAACACTCTTGTTCGTTAAGGCCATCCATCCTTGTTTCTTTATCCATATTAAAGAAATTAGTAGAGATTAGTGATAGTAGAGATTTGTCCTTTTTTTTAATCAGACCAACTTTTTTTTCAAATGCATCATTAAAATATATCAATATTTGAGAAAGATAGGAATTTTTTACATTGAGGTATCACATTGTTCATTCATTTCCACTAATTACCCTTAACAAGCTCACAAAAAATGGTTTCTCATCCGTAACGAGGACGAAGGGATGAGGGAAAGTCATGCGGGCTGCTTAACTCTTCCCTAATTGGTAAAATAATTGATTTTAATAATTTACACAAAATGATTTATAATTCGTTCGTTTTATTTTTCTTTTTTGACTTTGAATTATAACAATAGTGACTTCTATCCTTCCTTTTAAAAATAGAGGCCAGAATATATAAACTTTGTTTCAAACAAATGTTGAAATGCTAAGTTTATTTTTTATATAGATAACAGCTTTCAAATATTTTGCCTTTTACTTAAAATGTTGGGCATAAATTTCATCTCTCATTACACTAATTTAAGAACTTTTTCGTCATTGGAGACTATTTAGATCCCGACTCTATTCATTTCAACTGATTGGTAGCCAATTGATTTGAAATGAATTTTTGTCGCATGGGACCGGATGCGAACCTCCTGACTCTAGCACATGATGCAACTCTATAATTGCACCTTTGAGAGGTTCTCTCAATTCCTCTAGTCTAACCGTCAATTTAGATTTCGCATGGTTAAATCGAGAAAATTGTGATCTGATATGGGAGATTCCCGATGACAAAATAGTAACCTGAATTGAATTCAAATAATCGAATGCGGTGCTGTGTGGTCTGGTGATAGACATGCTAAGTACAAATCGGTAGATCCTTGATTCAACTCCCCGGCGATATCCTTAACTTTTTTTGATTGTTTGATTTAGTAAATATTAATTATATGAATTTTCTTCTGGTCAGTGCGTATAATTTCTTATTTAAATTTAAACCTTTTAGCTTGTTAGCTCGGTGATTTAAAGTCGCTTGATGGTCGGATGATATTTTTAAGGCAAAGAACTTCACGACTCAAAATATGAACCGAGTTGTTGGCCATTGATTTAAATACCGGTATTTGTATTCCACAGTGTAAGATGTACCCTAGATATTTATTTATTGTCGGCTTTTTACCTCAAATAATAAAAATCTAATAATTTTGAGATCACTTTTAAATTCAAATAAAATGAAATACATGTTTTCTTCTGGGATGGGAATAATAAACAAATCGTATTTTATAACCAACGAAATTTTGAAAATATACAAATATGGTTTACTTTTAAATAAATG
>JAKCPI010018539.1:0-17731 GCA_023213315.1 Euborellia annulipes
AGGCTGTATATATATATACATAAATGACTCACATTTATTGTACTTTGAAATTGACACTATTTGAATTATCATCTGCAGAAATGAACTATATTTTTAGATAAAATATTAGGAAGTTGAAAGAGAGTTCTTAATAGCAAGTATTTCATAAAAAAAAACAATAAAAACTATTTTTCTATTTTCCGGATTTTTTATTGAAAAGATGACTGGTGTGCACAATTAACTACCAGTTTCGGTCTATCTGAGAGACCATCATCAGAACTACAAAAACAAACATTCACAACATGAGTCATCACAAGCCAATTATATTTTTACAAATAAGGTATAAAATATATAATGCCCTTATCCTTGGCAGAGAGGTAGAAGCCTCGCTTCTTGTTCAAGGAATCAGTCTCCTGATCGACAAAACTTATTTCAATTATACTGGCTACCAATTAATTTGAATAAATTAACTCGAAGACTCTAAAAAAAATGCTGAAAAAAAAAACCTTAAATAATTATTTTTTATTTTACTTTTAAAAGATTCTAAAAATATTATCATTGGCTTCGTATAATAATAATACCAAGGACAATTTATTAATAAATAAAATGTCCTTAAAAACTGGAGTTTGCATTTCGTATTAAAAACAAACATAGAAGTGGATTAGATTGGAGATAGAGAAAAAAAAACTGGAGACGTTAAATTTATTTAAACAATGTATACAATATATTTTTTAATCTTTAATTCCTAGCATAGGCTTATCCAGATAATATCATAACCGGGAAAATAATTAACATATTATGTCTAAGGTTAGGGAAAGACGATAATTATCATTTTATCAGATTTATGAATTATGCAGAACATAAAATCATAAAACATAGTAAACTTTACATTGGGGGTTGTTTAATTTTAGGAATACATCAATAATGTAATCTAAAATTTATGAAATTTATTTCGACAAATCTATAATTTTTTTTTTGACTAAATTTACATCTTAATAATAGATTTTCTTTAATCAATATTTTCTTATTTTTTTAATTAAATTTTTCAATTCCATAAGATAGAATAAAGCATTAAAACTTTTTTAGTCTTATCGGCATAACAGCCAATTCGACTTTAAAACAATCAAAGTTTTACTTTCTCTTACCTCTATATATGTTAATATACATGAAAACATAATAAAGATATATTATTATATATAGAGAGAAAAGTATTGGATTCATGTAAAAAATCCGATGTCCACATTTTGATCTCAGGCCATATAAGACTTTTTACGATATTCGTTATTGATAAATATACATATATGGGGTCCAGGCATTCTTATTTAAGCCATTTGGTATCCAATTGGCTTAAATAAAATCATCGGACTGTCTGGGGTCCGAACCCTCGACGTTTGGTATATGAGGTTAGCACGCTAACCTCTACGCCAAACCCCGAGGGCTACAAAAGAGTTATTATATGTGGTTATCGCAACATGGTCTGTCTGTCTATCTGTCTGTGACTGTGAACAAAATATCTCAAGAACGAAAAGAGCTAAGAAGTTGAAATTTCATATTTAAGTTAGGCACCCCCTGACACGTGACACGAAGCTTTTGAACAAAATCGACCAAAGATTACTAGTACTTTACTGATGTACTTTTTCATTTTCTCAAAATTCGCTCCAACGATGTTGATTAAAATTCAAAAATCAATTATTTATTATTAAACAGTAGGAAAGTGCAGTACAGCGAAAAAGAGACTAAAGGTTTGCTCATTTTTTTTTTTTTTTTTTTTTTTTTTTAACAATCACACTTTTTTCACATTCACACACTCATACACACAGTCTTTTTGGCAACTTATGCCATTTAAGACTTTTACGATATCCATTATAGAAATTAATATACATATAATGGGTCCAGGCATTCTTATTTAAGCCATTTGGTATCCAAATAGCTTAAATAAAATCATTGGACTGCCTAGGGTCCGAACCCGCGACTTTTGGTATTCGTTAAAGGTTTGCGCCTTGAACATATGCAACCAGTTCGCATAGGAGTTAAATTGGTTGCCTTATGCTCATCAATTAAAAATAATTAATAGAAATAAAAAGATTTAATTATTTTAAAACTATTTAAGCACGGGGGACCGAGCTTGGCCTGTCGGGGACAAGAGCATTGGATAGGGGTGAATGGAGGGGGAGAGTGAGGTCCGCCAACCCCGCACCGCGGGAATAATCAGGCGAGGACAGAAGAAGAAGATAAGAAAAGTAAAAATTAGAATATATCTACTTTTTAAAGTCTTTAAAAATGGTCTAAGTTTTATTAAATGCTTTTTTTATTTTTGTCCTAACCCTTTAATATACATATAAAATTAACTTTATAATTTAAAAGGCATTAAAGTTAATTTTAAAATTTATTAAATTGGAATTAATGAACTTTAATATTTCAATTTAGATTGAATGTTTATAAAATTTAATTGAACTACGTAAATAATATTTTTTTTTTTAATTCAAAAGTCTATTATCTATTTTTAATCAATATACAAATAATAACCAAAATAAATTTTTGACTTTTAGGCTTTCAGACATAAATAAGACATTCATTCGGTTTAACTGCGCGGTTTATTTGTAAAAATTCCAGCTTTTTGCTACTCGTTCAGATTGGCTTTCCACAGACCTTTATTCTAGGTCTCCGGCCTAAAATTTTAGTATATTTTTATTATAACTATACAAAAGTTTACAAAAAATTTAAAAATGATCCGATACTTAAATATCACCATTATCAGACCGTCAAGAGCGTCCTCTTTTACCGGATCTGAATTCTATATTTTTTTTTTGTTTTTTTTTTTCAAATTCGAATATTTGATATTTATGGTGGTCCAATTGTCTGTAGAGATATACAGTGCCTGACAAAACTAAAGCAACTGAGTCGGAATGTTCGGGTTTTCATCTTTTAAGCGGTTACTACTCCGTTCGTTTATAATGGATTATAATGATTGAGGGGTCTCTGAATTCTCTGAAGAATTCTTAATAAAATGACGTACTATACATGATATATTTTTATTTATTTCAAAAATTGTAAACAAAAATCTACAAAAAGAAAAAAATAAGAAGAAAAGCGGATTGACAAAACTAAAGCAACTCAAGTGATTGAATGTATAAAATGGGAAAATTTCTTATTATTATTAATTAATTTCTTAATATTTTGTAATAAATCCATTGTAGTCGATGACAGCCTGTCATCTGAGGGGCATTGAAGAAATTAAACTGTGATAAAAGTACAGTAATCGACAACAATCAACATGGCTCGCACAAAATGTCGCGATTATTTTAAAATCAATATTATTGATGAATTTTTAAGTAGAATATCCCAAAATGATATTACCACAAAATATTCCATTAATAAATTCATTATTTCTCGATGGATAAAAAAATATAATGAGAAAGGAACTGTGAAAGCAGTTCATGCGGGTGGGAGATCTCGAAAAACATCGCCGTGAACTGACGCTATGAGTGTAAGGGAAGTTAAAGAATGCCAGCAATTAATCCCAGAGAAGTTGTAAATGACCTCAAATGATCATTTCTCCACAGATGTAGGCCGAAGAGCAAGAGAAGCATGGTCTTAGTGCTACGCAACCTGCAGAAAAGCCCTAGATCAGAGAGGAACATCGGCGGGCTAGGCTAAAATTTGCCAAGGAGCATTTGAATTGATCTCTGACAAGTTGGAGGGCGGTACTTTTCTCTGATGAGTGCAAATTTAATTCCTATTCAGTTCAATTCAAATGCTCCTTGGCAAATTTTAGCCTAGCCCGCCGATGTTCCTCTCTGATCTAGGGCTTTTCTGCAGGTTGAGTAGCACTAAGACCATGCTTCTCTTGCTCTTCGGCCTACATCTGTGGAGAAATGATCATTTGAGGTCATTTACAACTTCTCTGGGATTAATTGCTGGCATTCTTTAACTTCCCTTACACTCATAGCGTCAGTTCACGGCGATGTTTTTCGGGATCTTCCACCCGCATGAACTGTTTTCACAGTTCCTTTCTCTTTATATTTTTTATCCATCGAGAAATAATGAATTTATTAATGGAATATTTTGTGGTAATATCATTTTGGGATATTCTACTTAAAAATTCATCAATAATATTGATTTTAAAATAATCGCGACATTTTGTGCGAGCCATGTTGATTGTTGTCGATTACTGTACTTTTATCACAGTTTAATTTCTTCAATGCCCCTCAGATGACAGGCTGTCATCGACTACAATGGATTTATTACAAAATATTAAGAAATTAATTAATAATAATAAGAAATTTTCCCATTTTATACATTCAATCACTTGAGTTGCTTTAGTTTTGTCAATCCGCTTTTCTTCTTATTTTTTTCTTTTTGTAGATTTTTGTTTACAATTTTTGAAATAAATAAAAATATATCATGTATAGTACGTCATTTTATTAAGAATTCTTCAGAGAATTCAGAGACCCCTCAATCATTATAATCCATTATAAACGAACGGAGTAGTAACCGCTTAAAAGATGAAAACCCGAACATTCCGACTCAGTTGCTTTAGTTTTGTCAGGGACTGTATAACACGATACTTGGAAGTGAAAACGTACCGGTATATAAGCTACGATGACATCGAGTGTCGTGTTCAGTATAAGCAAAACACAAACAGAGAAAGAGTACGAATGAATCGGAAACATTGAAATGATATTTATTTATTGGTACTAAATATTACAAAAATTGATGGTCCTTAAGCCACTAATATAAGCTTTTTCATATTTTTCTTCTTTAATTTATTAATTATTAAAAATGTATGCCAATCTAACTTTTTAGTCACTTTATTGGATTAATATACGTAAAATGCTTTTTTCATTTTTTTTTTTTTAAAGTGAAACTTTTATTTTTTTAAATATATTATGATTATTATTAAATTTATTTTTTGACGTTAATCAAATAAAAATAAAGAGGGTTTAAATTTAATCATCCTTGCTTTATTTTTTTTTTTTTTTTTTTTTTTTTTTATTTTATAAATCTTAATTTAATAAGAGGAGAGATTTTATTGTTTTTTCTTTGTTTCATTCTATTTGTTTTCTGACAAAAGAAATTACTAAAGTGAAAACGACTTTCGTTACAAATTGAATCTGTTGATAGAAAAATTCATAAGAATCCAAAAGTTATCAATAAGAATAGGCTACAATAATTACATTTTAAATGATAATCACTTCGTCTTAAAAATAAATTCATAATTATTATTCATTTTTGTATGATGCAGTACTAGAGTTGCCTTTCACCTCTTGACTCCCCAACTCTATCAACGTTATTATTTTATTACGAAGGAATAACCTTTCCAAACTAGGAAATACTTCTTCTTTCAATAAAATATATTACAATTTCAGAAAAAGAAATAAAATTTTATAATAAAGATAAGAAAATAAAATGATAATGGACTAAAATATAAACATAACATCTTAGAGATCTTAAATTTTATTATTTTTCTTTTTTCAAAAAAAGACGTATGGTGAGAACACAGATAAACCACGAAAAAAAAGGTATATATAATTCACAAAAAGTGAAATTAAAGAATTAAAGAAGGTATTTTATTTTATTATTTGTTTGAGATATCTCCAAATTTTAAATGTGAGATTGGCTGTTTTTTTTTATTTCGTTTAAGGTCTTTCTTTTTCGGCATCGGAGGCCATTTAGACCCCGTCCCTATTTATTTAAATTGATTGGTAGCCAATAAATAAATTTTGTCGCCTGGGACGGGATGCGAACCCGCGACTCGTGGTACAAATAGCCAGCACGCTAACCACTATACCAAGGCTCGAGGGCGAGCTTGGATTTTAAATTTTAATATTAGGAATTAAGGTGAATACATTCCCATTACACAAAACAAAAATGCAAAAATAATATATGCATAAAAGCATAAAAAAAATTAGTGGACATTCCTATTAAAAGATAAAAATCGATCCAGCCACATAGGCTCTTTTAAGCCATTCATATATGATGGAATATTGTAATTTATTTATTATATCAATTCTTAATAGGAAATAGGAATGGAGAAAATAAATATTTATACTTCCTAATAAAATGTGCTTGTTTGTGTACTTGATTAGGAGAGTGTTGACAGTTAAAAATTAAATAAAGAATTTTAATTTTCTGGATGCTGAATCTTTTAATTCATACTTTCTCTCACCTCACCATACAGAATATATTTTTGTCGTAAATTACCTCTTCGACTTCTTTGGTGAACTTAACAGGCCTGAGATGGTAGAGGAGGATGCACACGTAGATGAGGTTAATACAGACGAACGAAGCGTTCCAGACGAAGGCGTCATAGGAACAGAGGACCGCGAGTCCCCAGACACCCATGAAGGCACAGCCCACCAGGAGGGTACACCGAAGATAGAGGATGCCATAAGCACCGTTAGGCGCCAGGTAGGACAGAAGGAAGAATGTGTTCGCCAACTGTAACAGAAATATACATTTCCAATCATATTTTCTCATATAATTAATTGCTCTATTATATTAGAATGGTTTTCTGTTTTTAGTCATAATTCTATTTTGTAATAACCGCCTGTCACATTTTCCCTTCAGTTTGGATAAAACATTAATTTTCATTTTTTTTTAGTTCAAAAAGGAAATTATATTATCGATTTTAATTTTAATTATACAATCAATAATCTTTAATAAGATTAAAACATATCACATATCCTGATTTCATATAAAGATATACTTTTTTAATTATTTAAAATATTGAGGAATCAAAATGAGAAATTTTTGACACAGTTTAGCCCCAATCAAGAATTTTTATTTAATAGCAACAATGGGAAAACTTTAATTTTCAATAAGATTTAAACTTTCGACCGTTGGTTCTCGTTGAAACATTTTGTAAATTAAAATTAGGTTATTTGTTTCAAAGGTTTTATTAATTAAAAATTAACACTTGATACGTATTTCGACAATTGCTTGTCGTCATCAT
The DNA here is from genome assembly GCA_023213315.1 of Euborellia annulipes. Lineage (NCBI taxonomy): Eukaryota > Metazoa > Arthropoda > Insecta > Dermaptera > Anisolabididae > Euborellia > Euborellia annulipes. Next base: position 6,935 of record JAKCPI010018539.1, read on the forward strand.
CAGAAGTGATTACATTCTAATACTATTCTATTAGCTACCATTCTGACATCTTTTGGCAAATTTTTGTAATAGGGGTTTTTTTGGCTTACTTTTTAAGACACACAACGCCCTCTTATTGGGAAAAACATGCGTAACATCTACCTCCTGAACCACCTTAATATCTCCTTTTAAATAAAAAAAATAAAATAAAAACATTGTTTTATTCAATAATATTTTATCATCTTTAATTATCATAATGATAAGTACAATAATTTAAAGCCATGTAATAATTAGTTTTTTTTTCCTCTTTTTTTTTAATCCATATAATAATTTACTAACATAGGTTTTAATTTTACACATATCTAGGTTAATTGAGGCAGGGTAGTTAAAAAAATAAATTATCATTATTATTATCAATCAAAGTGTATATTATTAAGGGCATTAAATTTCATATCTAGATAGATATAAAAGTGTGAGAATTTTTTAAATAAAAAAAAGAAAATATTAAGTTTTAAAGGGTGATGATTAAGGAACAGATACAAATGGAGAAGGATCAATATTTCTGCTTTCTAAATATAATTAATTTAGACATTGATTAAATTATAAATTCTATTCACCCGTTTGTTCTAATTATAGTCGTTGGCTATAAATGGATATTGGGTATGAGGATGTGGAATTCCAATAGTAAATCTTAAGGTTAAATGAAAAATATATTTTTGACAATTAGGAATATATAACATGTTATGTTTAATGACAGGTGAGTGCTTCCGGATATTATAAAAGCACTCACCCATCAGCAGATTCATCCTGATAGATCCAGGTATTATTAATTTAGTCATTGAAGGAGAAAGAGAAGATTTTGTTAAGTACACTGTAAAAAAAAATATGAATTTTCATTCATATCTCATAAACTTTGGTGGTTTAATTTTAATAGACCTAGGATATGAGTTAAAATTAATATACAAGTATATGAATAAGTATCGCTTTAAAAAAAATATGAATTTTCCTTCTTTTTTCACATGCTTTCGTAGTTTAATTTTAATACACCCAGAATGTGAATTAAAATTAATATAAAAGTTTATGAACAAATTACCAACTTTTAAACTTATCTTTTTCTTTGTGTGCCGCCAAATTTTGAAATCGTTAAAAGTGTACCGCGACAAGTTGAGAATCACTGGTCTAAACGTTCTCAAATAACTCGACTACCTCAAGGAATTTTTATTAATATTATTTTATAATTATTTTAAGGAAACTTGAAATTATTCTTTTAAAATTCATTTCCAAAATCTATATTGATTAAATTCTGGTTTGAAATTCGCGCTCTAAACTATTTAAATATTTATGAAGTCATACTAATTAAATAATTTTTATAAAGTAATTCAACTAAATAGCTATAGAAATTAAAATTAAAATTAACAATTTCACCAAAATAATTAATTTTAAAATATACAAGAAATTGGTTAGGTTGGCACCAGGTTGGCACCAAATTCTGTTTTTGAAGTAGCTGATTTAACGCATTGATAATTGAACGTGTATTATTATTTAAAATGAAATATAAATATTTAATCAATATATTGAAATAAGAACATTTTACTAACAAAATCGTAAGTATTGAATTTGAATTTTTTCATTGAAATTTTTTTTTTCTCAATTTCAAATTAATTATTGTTTGTCATTTTTCAGGTGAGGTTAGTCTCCAACCAGGGAATAAACTCCAATCATACTGCAAATGAAATGTAACTCTTTATTACTTCTCAAAGAAGAAATCGACATATTTTTTGTATTAAATTATTAAAATGATTTGTATTTGTGTTTAATTTACTTGGAAATGTATAAAAATTTATTTTTTGATACAAATTTATTATTTTAATACTTTAATTTGTTTTATTATTTAGTAAAATTGTATATTTTAATATAATATAATTTTTTTTTAATAAAGAAAAAATAAAATAAATAAAAAAAACTATTATTTCACCTAGACCATTCACTTCCCCTCAAAAGTATAAACTCGTAAGGACTTTAATTTTTGTTTATTAAAGCTTTTGTGGTTTGAAATATTATTATTAGGAGAATTTTTAATTATAGACCACATATTTGTATTAAATATTTATTAAAAATATATATATTTGTACAGTATTTATATATTTTTAATAAATATTTAATACAAATATGTGGTCTATAATTAAAAGTTCTCCTACTTTCATTTTTCACAAAAAAGTATATTATTTCTCATAAACCCGTAATTTAAATTTCATATACCAAAAATGAATTTATTCATATACCCGTAATTTAAATTTCATATACCAAAAATGAATTTATTCACATACCCGAAAATGAATTTTTTCATATACCCGAATATGAAAAATTTCATATCTGGGTTTGTGAAAATTCATTTTTGGTATATGACCTTTCTCATATACCCAAAATGAATATTCATAAACAGTTTGTGTAACAGACTTCCTATACATGTGTATGAATCTGGCTCGAAAATTTTTAACAGTGTAACATATATCATCGAGAAAGGAGGCTATTATTGTAATTTTCCAAGAGTTCTCGAAAATCTAATATAAGCTTGTGTTATACATATAAAATTATAAATCCTAAATGGCCTCTGTAACTTTAAAAAAATCTTAAAATTTTTTTTCTTTTGATAAATTAATCCATTTCGTGAAAAATATTTTAGGATTTCAAAATCAGGCTCTACAAGAACTTTTTGGTTCCTTCCATCATTAAATTTTTATTTTATTATTATTAGTTTTATTAAATACATTTTTCACACCTGACAGGAAGTGAAACAGTGATCTTTATTATTGTAGTTGTGGCTGTTGAGTTGAATCAAGAAAGGGTTGCAAATCAGATTTTGTTTTTTTGACAGTCTCTGCTTTTGCAACCCTACCTTGATAGGGATCTTTATCTTATACTAGTCGCAAAGCAACCTTCGGCGGGCTTTGCGTCTACCCAGTGGGCTGCGCCCCTTGACCCCCTTGCTCTCCACCGGCGGGCAAGTTTATTGTTAATTTGGGATATTTCTTGTTGCAATGCAAGTGTTAAATGTTTTTTTTTTTTTTTTTTTTTTTTTTGGAATGGGTGCATAAGGTCCGAAGACCTATAATGACCATTGTCACATGCAGCCAGGAAGAAAATAAAAACAAAAGGAGTAGCATAAAGGGGAAACTCAACTGCGGGAACTGAGAAGATGCCTGTTGAGGTTAGACTTGAAAGTCTGAAGATTGTAGGTTTTGGGGAAGATAGACGCAGGGAGCTTGTTTCAATCACGGGAGGTCATGGGGACAAAGGAAGAATGAAATTGATTTGTTCTGCTAGTCGTGATCTGAACAGCATAGGGATGCTGGGAAGATGCCTCTCTTGTGTTCCGTGAATATGTTGCATTGGGTGGGATAATTGATTTTAATTCGGCAGAGCATTGATCATGGTAATACCTGTAGAAGAGAGATAGTGCAGATACTCTTCTTCTATGATCTAGTGACTGTAGGGATGCAGTAAGGGTAGAATCACCTATCAGTCTAATTGCACGCCTCTGTATGGCTTCCAAGGAGGAGAGAGCGTCTTTCGACGCCCCTCGCCAAAGGTGGGAACAATATTCAAGACACGGCCGAATTTGGGCTTTATAGAGGATTAGGAGTTGTTGGGAGGAAAAGTAACGCTTCGTTTTGAATAGGAATCCCAATTTCCTTGCGGTAGATTTAACCACAGAAGAGATGTGGTTGCTCCAGGAGAGATCAGATGTAATTGTCACTCCCAGAACAGAAAATGAATCTTTGAACTCGAGACTATTATTGCTGAAAATAAGGGGAGGGCAAATCCTATTTTTTTGTCTAGAAATTAAACAACATTGGGTTTTTTGGGAATTGAATTTTACTTGAAGTTGTTAAGGAAGGATCTTGAATTTAAGCGAGGGTACCAATTGGGCACAGCAAAAGGGTTTATTTATGACTCTTTAAAGGGTCAGTCGTATGCGTGCTCTAATATTTTTTTTCAATTGGTTGCGTAGCTCCTCCCACAGCCCAAGTCGTATACCTGGAAAGCTGGCTCTCAGAGCACAAAGGTCCCCATATTGAGGAAATTTGATTATATTTCCAAAATATTTAAGAGATTCAGATTATAACTAAGTTACTCCCAGATCCATGTACTATATGTGTACTTAATTTCAAATAGATTTAGTGAAAATTGTGGATTTCTATAGAGCATGTACATACATATATCCAAACATACATACATTTTTCCCATTTCATTTTTATATATTGTATATAGATATATATTATTTTGAAAGAGAAAAATCAAAATTGATTTAAATTAAAATATCTTCCTCCTCTATGAGTCATTCGGAAAATCTACCCCTGCAACTATATAGTACTAGTAGCAGTTATTTTCTGTTGTCTGGAGTGGAGATAATTGAGAAATATGATCTTCATAAATCTCTCTTTTTCTTTCTTTTGCGATAGATTATAGATTAATATCAGTGCAAGAGGATAACTTGTCAATACCCCAGATAGATCGGAGATTCTGGGTTCGGCACGAGATTATATTGAACCAAAAATAAATACTGTACTTATTGTTTAGAAGAAAATTAAATAATATATTATTAATATAATATGTCAATATTAAAATTTAAATTAATTCTCAAGAATTGTAAAATATACAAAAAGTTATGTTTTTTTTTTTTAATAAACAATAATGTTTGTTCTTGTTTGATTCCAATTTATAACAAAAAGAATCCTGTATTTGATATTTAAATTTAATGGCCATGGAATATATAAATATCCTTGAGAAAGATGCGTAATACTTAATGAATAGGGATTATATGATACTGAGACAAGATTCTTCTTATTTGCATATTACCATATTTATATTCTTCAAACTATTTCAAATGACGCCTGAAGTTTTTCTCTCTCTTTGTTTTATTTTTTACTTTCTCTGCCCTATATGGGTAAAATTTGGAGGGAAAATATTGCGATCGCATCAAAAAATTTGATTTTAGATTCTGCCTTTGAGTACCACAATATGGTCTGTCTGTTTGTGAACAAAATATCTCAAGAACAAAAAGAGCTGGTGTGAAATGATTGAAAATTGATATTTAAGCCCCCCCCCCCCTCCTGGTTTGCAACACGAAGCAAGCATTCTACACGTAGTACTTTACTGATGTACTTTTTGAGTTTTCTTGGATTTTCTAAAATGATTAAAACTTAAAATTAATTTTTTGATGATCTTTAAAATGTAAATATCCCATTTTACATCTATCCGCCCTGGGGCAAAGGTGTAGTTGCTAGAGTGCAGGTCTTCTATACCAAGGGTCGCGGATTCGGATTCCAGGCAATCTGATGTATCTATTTAAGTCATTTTGATACCATATGGCTTAAATAAATATGCCTGGACCCCCAATATATCTAAATTAACAAATCATGAGTATCTTAAAAGTCTTATGTGGTTTAGTTATAAACTTTTTAATTCTATCTTTTCCTATTCCAAAAATCAATATTTTTTTTATTTATATCATATGGTATTCATTGTATGTTAGCGATCAAACCACAGTTTTAGTTTTTCCAGCATTATCAGGCTCATAATATTTTTTAAATTGAATCCATCTGGTTTTATAAAAAAATCTTTAATAAACACACAATTCAACTATTGAAAAAATATGCGATAAAATTCAAAAAGAATTTAATAAGCGCTCTCTCCAGAGAGCTAATGCCTATATATTCTTGAATACTAGTAAAACAAATAAAATTCTTTGGAAAAATAAATTCCATTAAATAAAAGAAAACAAGCGAGAAAAACCACTGAAAACTTTATTTGCTATAGAGCTTTAGTTTTTATTATTTAAAGCTTTAAGAGGTCTATATTCTCTAAGCAAAAACGTTAACTTTTATTTCCCCAAGCAAAAACGTTAACTTTTAACATCTGTAAACAACATTAATTCATTTTAACATTTCCTTGCCTCAATTAGCTATTCTGTAAACAAAAACTTTAAAGCCAAAGCGTTAGCATTTAGTAAAAAGTGTTAAAAATTAATGTGGTGCCTTTAATTTTTTAACTTCGTATTTTAAAAAAAATGGCGTCCTTAAACTAAAAAGTAAGGTTATGATTTTGATAGCTTTGAAATAAAAGCAACATGTTAACGTCGCTGTTAAAACTTTGTTTGGAGAATAGCATTTTTTAACGCTGATTGTTTTTACATTACTTTTTAACACCCATTTGTTGATTTAAAATTTTAACGTCTGTTTTTAGAGAATAGACCTGTAAATGTGTTATTTATTCTTTACAAAAATGTTAAAATTTTAAATTTTTTAAAACAATAAATACCAGGTTGATTATTTAATATAATAGGAGATAGGATTAAGATCTTGTGAGTTCGAAAAAAACTGGTGTGACTAGTGCGACTACGCACAGCAACTTTCTCTTAACTCAAGTAATTGAGAGTTGAGTTCTGTTCTTGTTTCACCAGATTTTGTTTTTTGTGTCGACATACCGGTATATGACAGCCGATTATGACTCTAGAATATATGATTTTATATATCTTGAGGAATTAGGGTCCAAGATAAAAATTTCTCTTGAGTTTTCCAACCTTTTTATATATATTCCCTTCTTTTCCTTGAAAAAAATCTATACATACAGTATATAATAACAGAGTGTCCGTCTGTTTGTTTGTGCGTCCATCCGACTATCACGCTCTGTTTGACCAACTTCCATGAAATTTTGCACTCGTATATAGAACGTTATGAAGAGTCCAAGTAAAATACTCTGGTCTTCAAATTCCCAAATGGGGTGGCTCAAAAAATTTCCTGAATATCCAGAACCTAGATTTATAAAAAAGATTTGTTCTTTTCAACGACTCATTTCAGTTTTGCACTCTCTACTTCAAACTTTATGAAGGTTTGAAATTACTAGGCCAAGGTGTTTATGTGGAATAAAATAATTTGAATGTTGTTTTACCTGGAAATAGACGTGGTTGACAGGCCTCCAGGCAATGCAGTGCTGGCTGGCCTCGAACACAGAGACATTTCCAGTGGTATTGCTGGGCCATTGGTCGCTGGAGCCTCCCACGCCAGATTCCGGTACGCCATCGTCCACCATGGCGGCAGCCACCACGATGTGCGAGTGCGAGAAATTCCAGCTGGCTAGCATCACTATACACCCATCACTCTCACTAGTCACTAGTCACTCACTTGCACTCCATAGCTGCTCTATTGTTATACAAAAATAGTGTTGCCTTTTGCGTCTGATATGGACATTTAGAAAACCAAGGCACTAACGGCGACCACGCACGTCGACCGTCGACGTACAAACACAGCGCCAACACTCTGTAACCAAAAGGATGGGAAAAGGGTTTTAATAAAGACTTCCGCTCAAATCCTTGGACAGGGATATTAACTCAAGAAGGAGCAAAACTAATTTGTGTGCTTTTAGTGAAATTGGATGGTTAATGTTCCATTTAGCTAAATAAGGAGAATAAGACTTATTACTTATGGCAGTAGTTCTCAAACTGTCGGGCGCGCCCCCCTGTGTGAGAGAGACACTAAACAAGGTAGTCAAATAAATGAAAAAGAAAATTAATTTTTTTACATTTGTATTTAAATTTGCAATCTCGCTTTAAAGAATAAATTTTAAAAAGTCAATTTTTGAGTTAAACCTACAAACGTCTTCTCTTTTGAGTGACAAAGTGGCCAAAATATATTTCCATTCTTTGCTATTGATTCTGGCCTATTCATTTGTGGCCCGGCTATTTAAATATATATATTTTCTAGAATTGTTGAATTTTGGACTTTCGCCACTATGATTCTCTGCAGTCGATATAATTAAATAATGTCAGGTATCGTAAATAAATAATGGATCATTCGAATGCTGCGAGGACTGAAAAAAATGATCAAATATCGATGCCCAAGAAGGGCCTTTCAACACTCTTGTTCGTTAAGACCATCCATCCTTGTTTCTTTATCCATATTAAAGAAATTAGTAGATATTAGTGATAGTAGAGATTTGTCCTTTTTTTTAATCAGACCAACTTTTTTTTCAAATGCATCATTAAAATATTTCAATATTTGAGAAAGATAGGAATTTTTTACATTGAGGTATCACATTGTTCATTCATTTCCACTAATTACCCTTAACAAGCTCACAAAAAATGGTTTCTCATCCGTAACGAGGACGAAGGGATGAGGGAAAGTCATGCGGGCTCCTTAACTCTTCCCTAATTGGTAAAATAATTGATTTTAATAATTTACACAAAATGATTTATAATTCGTTCGTTTTATTTTCTTTTTGACTTTGAATTATAACAATAGTGACTTCTATCCTTCCTTTTAAAAATAGAAGCCAGAATATATAAACTTTGTTTCAAACAAATGTTGAAATGCTAAGTTTATTTTTTATATAGATAACAGCTTTCAAATATTTTGCCTTTTACTTCAAATGTTGGGCATAAATTTCATCTCTCATTATACTAATTTAAGAACTTTTTTCGTCATTGGAGACTATTTAGATCCCGACTCTATTCTATTTCAATTGATTGGTAGCCAATTGATTTGAAATGAATTTTTGTCGCATGGGACCGGATGCGAACTCCTGACCCTTAGCACATGATGCAAGAACTCTATAATTGCACCTTTGAGAGGTCTTCTCAATTCCTCTAGTCAAATCGTCAATTTAGATTTCGCATGGTTAACCGAGAAAATTGTGATCTCGATATGGGAGATTCCCGATGACAAAATAGTAACCTGAATGAATTCAAATAATCGAATGCGGTGCTGTGGTCTGGTGATAGACATGCTAAGTACAAATCGGTAGATCCTTGATTCAACTCCCGGCGATATCCTTAACTTTTTTTGATTGTTTGATTTAGTAAATATTAATTATATGAATTTTCTTCTGGTCAGTGCGTATAATTTCTTATTTAAATTAAACCTTTTAGCTTGTTAGGTAGCTCGGTGATTTAAAGTCGCTTTGATGGTCGGATGATATTTTTAAGGCAAAGAACTTCACGCTCTCAAAATATGAACCGAGTTGTTGGCCATTGATTTAAATACCGGTATTTGTATTCCACAGTGTAAGATGTACCAGAGATATTTATTTATTGTCGGCTTTTACCTCAAATAATAAAAATCTAATAATTTTGAGATCACTTTTAAATTCAAATAAAAATGAAATACATGTTTTCTTCTGGGATGGGATGCAAAACCAAATCGTATTTTATAACCAACGAAATTTTGAAAATATACAACATGGTTTACTTTTAAATAAATGGTAAGTTATACTATTTCGCATATACAGTATATTAATTTTTGAATTGTTTGAAAATTTAATATAAAAAAAAAATAAAATAAATGAAAGGGATACATATTTGATAAAGATCAGCTGATTTACTTTTAATTTAATTGTGAATGCCATATTCAATTAAGATTGATTGAATTGATAATTTTATTTTAATTAAAAAAAAAAAAATATGTAACTAGCATCTAGCAATTGTAAAAACTCGACACTATGTGATTTTTTTATGTAAATGTATAAAATTAAAATTAAAAATAATCTAATAACAGATATATTATTAATAAACTGCAAAAAACAAATGACCTAAATATTCAAATTTTGTGTCGCTCTAATCTAATACCATTTTGTCTTTTATCTTTAGTATTTTGACTATGACTTTTTGCTGGCTCTCAAAAGCAGCCTTCCTGTTTCTACCACAGAAATCTCTGGCAATGGTCCAAAGCCACTGGCAAATATAAAATTTATGGGGTTTAAACAGCCAAAAAATTTACCTGGAAACCAGATGAATTTCGATTCAACCTAATGACTTAATTTAAAATAAAATATAAGTATTTTTTTTAAGAGTCAATGAAGGAAATAAATATAAAAGATCTGATGAGAGATTTGAAGAGGATTGTATCTATTTAAAGAAAAATGTAGGCCTATATAGAATTTATTAATTTTTTCCATATTTGGAAAATTTTGTTATTTTTTGGCAATCACAATAAATGCACACCAACACTCTAATCATGGGCGTAACTAAGGGGTAACGGCTGCCCCCCCAGAAGGCACGTGCCTCCACCCCCTTCAGAAGGCTACCTGCCCCAAGAAAAATTGAGACAATATAGGGCCTTCCGGGCACCCCAACCCTAGTTACGCCCTTGCCTAACTAATAAATATAAAATTTAATTTAAATTAAGCGAAGAAATTTAAGAGACTTATGCTCAGGGGTAGAGCATTGGATTCTGGTACCAAAGGTCATCCCGACCCAGGCGACAAAATTTATTTCAGTTGAATTGGATACCAATCAATTGAAAAAAATAGGGACCGGGCCTCCGATGCCGAAAAAATTTTAAAACGAATAAAAAAAATATCTATATTGGCGATGTTATGCATAGAGGAACCAAGCGCAATTATGATCGAAATTGAGATAAAACCGCCATCTTGTAAGGTAAAAGATCTACCTCTTTATTTAAATCACAACATTGATTACTCCGTGTCCTTTTATTTGTATAAAACAAGAATATAGACATTGCCATTGGTTTTGTTTACAATTGTGAAAATGAAATGCCCCCATATCTCAGATCTAAGTTAATTGCGCTTGTCTCCTTCGCGTGTGCATAATATCGTCCATATGCCCTAAGCCTTTTATACGAGAAAGACTAGAAGTGTAATAGAAGAGAATATTTTATAAATTTCTAATTACCCATCTATGTTTGTATTTTTTAGTTAATAATCTTCGAATAATTTGGTTTATTTAAACAAATTAGAGCTTAGTAAGCGTTTATAAAATCACTTCCTTCCATTAAAGAGCTAATTGCCGTTTGTACATATAAA
>JAKCPI010018540.1:0-32239 GCA_023213315.1 Euborellia annulipes
TTTTTAACGATAAAAAATTAGATCGGCTTCGGTGTAAAATTTACACAATACTTTATAAACTAAGTTTATTGATTTTTTAAATAACTTTTTAATATGCATATCTGAGAATTAATTATTCTAATCTTTTAAAAGTAGGATTTAGTAATCCCAGTGTATTTATTAAATCATTTGGAATGATTTCCCTTGAATTGAGCTTAGCGGTTGTGATGACGCTGATGATGCTGATGTTGCGGAGTCGAGTAGACGGAGCGTGATGATCTTGCTAGTGACTTGGCTTCTTGCTTGACTGGAATGTCTGCTGCCTTTCAATGAACTGCAATCGGAAATCAAAAAATTACTTCTGAGAACTTGTATGAGGAGGTGGATTGAGTGTTTAGCTCTACCTGGGCAGGGTTTCTCCGCTAGGAATATGATTATGAAATTATCATAAGTTATCTCTTCGGAAATTTTTTTTTTTATGTTTGAGATTGTGACCAGAAAAAAAATAAAAAATTCTAGAAAAAAAAATCATTTATTATTCTTAAAAGGTGTTTCATGACCAACTTAATCATAGTCAATTCATTATTTAATAGTGAAATAAATTCTAATCAAGTCCCAAGGACAAGACCGGGTTTACGTGGTCTTAAGCTGAAACATTGAAAGAGGAAGTGTTAAGATTGTTCTTTTGAAAAAATAAAAAAAATAGGTGACAAGAATGTTTCTAAATACTTACTACAACTAATACTAGCCAGTAGGTGAATAAATAAACACAGACAATTTGTTGTTCTTCATTTGAGGTTCAAAGCTGAAAAATCTAAATATCTATCATTCTCTCGCACCTTTAAATATCAACAAAAAAATTCTAAAGTTTATCGATTGGCTACTTCTTGCTTTGAAGGTGCTCCATTGAAAATCATCTCTTGTCCAGTTTCTTTCTTGAAGGTTCTGTTTATATGTATTAAATTGTTCTATTTATCTCTTTAGCTTCAGATGCCCTAAAAGATTCTTTAAAAAATTATTTTAAAGTTATTTTTTTTTTTTATATTTATCTTTTTCTCATCAGTCTTTAAAGTTTAGTGTCAAAAAAATATCTCAGTATATCGTGAGTTGCTTGTTACTATAATATATCCCTTTTAAGCCTTTCGGCATCTCAGGCCATTAAGACCTCCTTTATATTTTTTTCCTCATTCACACTCACACTCACACACACATTCACACAGTCTTTTCGGCAACTCAGGCCATATAAGACTTTTTACGATATCCGTTATTGATAAATATACATATATGGGGTCCAGGCATTCTTATTTAAGCCATTTGGTATCCAATTGGCTTAAATAAAATAATCGGACTGCCTGGGGTCCGAACCCGCGACGTTTGGTATATGAGGTTAGCACGCTAACCTCTACGCCATGCCCCGAGGGCTCCTTTATATTTAATAATATAATTTAAATGCATTAATATCGCCAAAGACTCCATAACATTTTAAACCATAGTTGGACTACTAGGTATATTTTTGTAATATTCATTAAAAACTATAAAAGAATTTACAAATCTATTGGTTAATATTAAATTATTTTGGAGTGGTGAAAGGGGGATTCAATCTTTTATATACATTCTCATTAGAATCCATTTCTTAGAACTTTTATTTTTACTAGTATACAAAATATGTTAATTTGTTAATAAATTATACTGGCATCGTTAAAATGACGTGTTGAAAATAGATTCCTGGATCCGCCCCCTTCACATTTATTATAATAAAAACCCGAGCCCCGATTTTTATCAGACGTTGGACCTAAACAAATGAAAATTAGTTCTTTATAAAAACCTCCTTGTTTTTTTTTTTTTTTTTTTTTTCTAAAGGACTTCCCATGTCTTTTATTTAGAGATTCGAAGGTTAACCTTTAACCTGGATCCACTTAACTCTGAGTGCTTTTGCAATTCCTGCTGTTCTTTGAATCTCCAAACGGTTCTTTTATTTTATTATTTGCTCTTGTAAAAAACACCTTTCAATAATGATTAGGGAGAAGGCAAACCCTTTCTCTCCTATTATTATTACCTCTTCTATTATTATGGGATATTATATGATTTCATCAAATTTATAAATTATCATTATTGCTGTGAATTATTCCATAAATTTAATATGAAAATTATTTTCAATAGAAAGGTTATCTGATATAATATTTTTTTATCTAAAATAATATCTTACGTTAATAAAAGTTCCGAGCTGGAACTCGGTGGTAAAATTGGAAAAAACTAAAAAAGTATTAGTACTCGAAGTCTCTCAAAGACAAGACCTAGCGTAATTTGTTTTGTTTACCGGAAATTATAAATATTTAAAATTTGAAAAAAATGGTTAGAGCCGTTTTCGAGAACTAATGTGCTTACAAATAAACGTACATTGTTCGTTTAAAAGTATAATATATAGCTCTTCCTTGATTGTTGAAGTACAGTTTAATTATTATTAAAATTTTTAATATTCCAGAATGTAAACATTTGTAGTGATGACAATAAATTAAAATGACTTTTTTTTGGAACCAGTACTCTTGAAAACGAGTTGCAAACCAAGCCAATTAACGATATCTAAATTCTACTAACAGTGAGTTTAAAGTTTGAAAGTTTTTTAATTAAATTAAATCTTTATATAAATATTTCTCTGACAACTTGAATACAATAGAATAACCAAACCGATACTTTATTTTCTCGTTAGAAACTAAAATCCTATTCAACAGATGCGAAATTTATATAAAAGTCAAATGGAATTAACGATAATTACACTAGCGATTATTTATACACTCTTGTTAGACTCACACAAATCATAATAGAATAATAATAATAATAATAAATCTCAAAAAAAAGATGAAACAATGAAATAAAAAAAAAATAAAAAACAAGTTTCCTTGTTGGGCGCCTCTTTAAAATTGCCGAGTTTTATGTTTTGGATGCTTAATTTTTTTTTTATCCAGTTAGTAATAATTTCTTATTTATTTTTATGAAAGAGTTCCAGTATTATATCTCTATTTAAATAAAATTTAATTAGCAATAAAATTGCTTGTTTAATAAAATCTTCAAATTGCTATAAAGTTTATATTGAAAAGAAATATTCTTTTTTTTTTTTAATTTTTTAATTCTAATTAATGATTCCATTTCATGTAGTGAAAGAAATGTTGTATATGAGAGGATTAGTCGATCTTGGCGGTTTTTATTATTTATTGCATTTTATCTTATTAAAATTTTATGTTTAAATTTATTTCTTGCTGTGATTTTAGTACTAATTGACTAAATATTTTTCTCATCTTATTTAAAAATATTATATGCATACGTTTTATAGGCTATTTAAAAAAAAAAAAATCTTCATCAGGTCTTTCAAGAAAAATTTAAGCAATTCTATCAAAATGTTTCTCAATTCGGATAAAAAAAATAGCAAATTTAAATATGAAAAAAAATTTCTTTTGTTTTTATTTCTATGTAGATTGCATAATAATCTAGAGAAATGAATCCAAGCATAACACTTGTCTATTCTTAGATTAAACATAATAGATTAGGTTAGAGGTCAAGCGTAGATAAAAAAAAAAAGGTGAGAGAATTTACCAAAATTTTGTTTGCTCGTTTATGTTAGAACCTTCTTGAGGATGTCATTTTGATTGTACAATGAGGGACAATATTAAGTCCCACCCATGCGTTTTCTACTTGTGATTATTTCATTGTTTTTATAAAATAAAATGAAAATCTTTTTTGGAAGTTTCTAGGTTTGGACCATGAAAGTTTCCATTAAAAAATATATAATATTTTTTTTTTTAAGCAATGAAATTATCATAAGCAGAAAACGCCTGGGTGCGACTTAATATTGTCCCTCACTGTACATTTGATTTCAAGCAGTAATTTAAAAAAAATTCATTAAAGTCATTTGGGTTGCCTACCTTCAAGTTAAAACACATTAGTATTATAGAAAGAAAAATTCTAGTTTTTAAAATCTAATTTTGTTATTTAAATTTTCATTCTTTTTTGTTTAAACAATACATCCATTTTTAAATTTTAAAATATTGCCAGAATTCGTTTTTTAAACAAAAAATAAATTTTCTTGGCCCACTTTATTTGACGTTCTAAAAAATATTTACATTAGCTTTTTTAAAAAGCAAATCGATAGGTTGAAATAAAAATCAACTTCAGAGTATAAAATTAAATAGTGAGTGGTTCTTATTGTCGAAACATTGATAATAAATAATAATTAGACCAAAGTATTTTTTTCTCCATCTGACTTGATGGTGTATCTTTTTCTTGGCAGGATAAATAGCTATTATTCCCTGGACGGGGGCCAATCGAGTTGGCAGGGACTGTACTTTCTTCACATACCGTCCTATGCGTTGTAGAGGTGCGTGGGCCTTAGAGCTTTGAACCCAAGACTCAGCCTGTAAACACACGCACACACACACACATAAACTTTTCATTACACACATATATGCATGTATAAGGGACACACCTGGCTTCAGCATCCAGGCTCAATCTCACTTCTCAGTCATCAAATATCAAACAAAACAGACTGATAAGATTTCCTTAGCAATTTTTTTTTTTTTTTCTTTATTTTTCTGGCCGTTAGCCTCCGCCATTCAGCCATCCAAAGTTTTACAAAATATACATTATCTATACTATTATATAAAAGACAATCTCTGTCTGTCTGTCTGTCTGTCTGTCTGTCTGTCTGTCTGTCTGTCTGTCTGTCTGTTTGTAACGCATAGACTCCGAAACTACTGGACCGATTTTCATGGAGTTTTTTTTAATGGGTAGGGAATTTTCCGGGGGTGGTTTTAGGCTATCATTATATCGAATTAGGGGTAGGGAACCCCCCTTTTTGGGGGTTATCAATTACCCCATAGCAAAGCATTGGAAAACAGGATCTAACTCGCTTTATGAAAAATATATTTATCAAATCTTTAAAATGAAAAATAAAAACTCTTCCTCCCCTAACAATTCGACATTTGAAAAGATTTTTCCGCTCTGCGCCCCCGCCCCCCTAAAATTTTATTTTTTTTATTTTTCATTCGATTTTAATAAAATTTAAAATGACGCTTTCTTAGGGTGTAAATAATTGAAAAATGGTATTTTAGACATAAGAAAGTTCAATCACCCCTCTGCCCCCCCCCCTGAAATTTATTTTTCATTCGATTTTAATAAAATTTAAAATGTTGCTTTCTTAGGGTGTAAATAATTGAAAAATGGTATTTTAGACATAAGAAAGTTCAATCACCCCCTGCCCCCCCCTGAAATTTATTTTTCATTCGATTTTAATAAAATTTAAAATGTTGCTTTCTTAGGGTGTAAATAATTGAAAAATGGTATTTTAGACCCCAGAAAGTTCAATCACCCCCCTGACCCCCCCTAAAATTTATTTTTTATTCGATTTTAATAAAATTTAAAATGACGCTTTCTTAGGGTGTAAATAATTGAAAAATGGTATTTTAGACATAAGAAAGTTCAATCACCCCCCTGCCCCCCCCTGAAATTTATTTTTCATTCGATTTTAATAAAATTTAAAATGTTGCTTTCTTAGGGTGTAAATAATTGAAAAATGGTATTTTAGACATCAGAAAGTTCAATCACCCCCCTGACCCCCCCCCGAAATTTATTTTTCATTCGATTTTAATAAAATTTAAAATGACGCTTTCTTAGGGTGTAAATAATTGAAAAATGGTATTTTAGACCCCAGAAAGTTCAATCACCCCCCTGCCCCCCCCCCTGAAATTTATTTTTTCATTCGATTTTAATAAAATTTAAAATGTTGCTTTCTTAGGGTGTAAATAATTGAAAAATGGTATTTTTAGACCCCAGAAAGTTCAATCACCCTCCTGACCCCCCTGAAATTTATTTTTCATTCGATTTTAATAAAATTTAAAATGACGCTTTCTTAGGGTGTAAATAATTGAAAAATGGTATTTTAGACCTCAGAAAGTTCAATCACCCCCCTGCCCCCCCCTGAAATTTATTTTTCATTCGTTTTTAATAAAATTTAAAATTACGCTTCCTTAGGGTGTAAATAATTGAAAAATATATTAATCAAATATTTAAAATAAAAAATAAAAACTCTTTTTCATAATTAATTAAAATACATTTTTCTGGACAACTCTTAGTCATATCCCGAGACGCCGCCCGCCAGGGCTGGCGGGGTAGGGTTGCCGAAGGCAACCCTACCGCAGCTAGTAAAATATATTCCTTAGCAATTAAACAGGAAACCACTTTGAATGGCCGTCAGGTGGTTGAGTGAAATTTTTTTTTTACTAGAAAGATTAAACTAACATAGGCTTCTAAATTTAAAATTACCAATAGTAGGGCATGCTGAGTAGACCTACATATCGGCAGATGACGTGGTGCGGTATCTACCTTTTTCGACTATTATATTTAAACTAGCCGCGCCGCCCGCCTTCGGCGGGCTTCGCGTCTAGCCAGGGGGCTACGTCCCCCTGGACCCCCCAGCCGCTGGCTCGGGCCCGCCTGCGGCGGACCCTCGCCTTTCTTAAATATGAGAAACGGGCTGGCGTCTAGACAGGGGGGGCTACGCCCCCTGGACCCCCACCAGCTGGCTCGGGCCCGCCTGCGGCGGACCCTCGCCTTTCTTAAATATGAGAAACGGGCTGGCGTCTAGACAGGGGGGCTACGCCCCCCTGGACCCCCCCACCAGCTGGCTCGGGCCCGCCTGCGGCGGATCCTCGCCTTTCTTAAATATGAGAAACGGGCTGGCGTCTAGACAGGGGGGCTACGCCCCCCTGGACCCCCCACCAGCTGGCTCGGGCCCGCCTGCGGCGGACCCTCGCCTTAAATATGAGAAACGGGCTGGCGTCTAGACAGGGGGGCTACGCCCCCTGGACCCCCCAGCCGCTGGCTCGGGCCCGCCTGCGGCGGACCCTCGCCTTTTTATTCATTATAAAAAGAAAATTATTATTACTACGTATTCCAATCCAGTGCCTGCTTGAGGATTTGTTTACCTTCATAGAATACACAACTTCAAAGAATACTTGAATATTTCTCTATACATTTCCTATGGGAGAAATCGTAACTTTAAGAATTAATAACTCAAAAAGTTATAGGAATTTTGGGACCCGAGTATTTTTCCGGGACTCTCTATAACGTCCTCTATAAGACTGCAAAATTTCGTTTCAAAATTCCAACGGGAAGTTGGTCAAACAGAGCGTGACAGACGGACAGACAGACGGACAGACAGACGGACAGACGGACACTCCGTAATTATTATATTTAAAAAATATATACATATATCGAAAGAGTGATGCTAGTAATTGTACTAGATAAATACTCATATTTTCAGCTAGGAAGGAAAGAAAAAAAAACAAATTTTTTTTTAACAGAGTTTATTAGTCCTAATATTTCAAAGATAGGCGTAGGCTATACACTGAAAAAATATAACAATCACAGTCAAAAATCTCAACATAAGATTCTAGTGAATAATGAGATAACGCATTTACTGTGATTATTACAATACAGTATTTACTGATATTGTAAGTTTATTCTTTGACGATTATTTATTAATAAAAATTATAATTTATTCCAGTCATAATTGAATACAAATTAAAAATATATTTTTAGTTTTATTTATTAAAATTGTGTAAATTTTCCAAATCAGAATTTTTTAATTTGTACTCAATCCTGGAATAAATTATTGGCCTATAAAATAATGGAAAAGAGCCTATCAGTGTCTTTGGATTAAATAAACCCATTTGGAAAAAATCTTTTTTTTTTCCTAAATCCATACCGAAAATACAGTATAGAATTTTAACTTTCTTCTATTATGTTGTTATTCCAGTGTAATTAAACACGACCACAAAAATCCCTGACTTTAATGGGGACTAGAAGCTAATCGCTCGAGTGTTTCAAAAGAAAAAAATCAGAGAGCTTGCTTTCTTTTGTGGATGTCTTTTATTCGTCATTTTTAAAAACAATTTATATTTATTTCCTAAATTATTTTGAAAAGAGGCCTTTTCAGTCCATGGATAATGGACAGTCCGGAGTGAGTGCATCTCATAAAACTATTAATTTTCGCAATTTTTAAATTATTGATTAACAAAACTGTAATTTCTATTAAGGAAATTCCTTATAAATTTATTCATAAAAAAATTCCTTAAAATGCCTAAGTTATTTGACTTACAAATTTAGAGACACTCTACTGCCTCTTTTTCATTGCTCTTTTAAGGTATTTTTATCCTAAATGCACAATTGAAGTAAAAATCTTTATTATTGCTGACAGAACGATTACACCTTCTTTGAACCCTGATAATTAAATTCATTTTTTCATTGAATCATATCTGGTATATGGATGATAATTACAAGCTACCTGAACCAAGACTGAAACTCTTATACAGCTCTGAATTAATATAAATGTTATTTTAATAAGTCAACGAAAAAATTTTCAAATATTCAACATTCTTTCCGAAACTAAATTTAAATTTAAAATTTATATCGTAGGAATTAAATTTAAAATTAATATGGTTGTTTATAAAAAAAAAAATATGCCCATCTTTCGAAGATTTATTAAGTAGTTATAATTTCTAACGGTAGAAAGAGATAGAAAAAGAGTAGCCTCTATTATTTTTATCAAAAGATCCCATCTTTATTAAAAAAAAAAAAAAATGGATGAGGCCGAATGGAAATATGGACCGTGCAGAAGCATAAACATAAAATGAGCTGCCAGATGATACGAATGCCTGCAATCATAGAAACGTCGCCGACTCTCACACGACTCGGGTTACATCATTATATGGTGGGGTGTGGTGTGATGTGACAAGGAAAGGAACGTGGTGAGAACAATGTAATAAACTCCTCCTGGTTGACTCTTACCCAGTATATCGTATGCTTTAATTAAATTGCATTTGTGTCTATGATATGTCTTGAGAGCGACATTTTTTCAATATATTGACATCGTCTCTATCCCTAAGCCTCGGCCAAAGGAGAGGGGAGGATCTATGTATTAAAACATAGGCCGATATTATTATTTCAAAATTCTTAAAACATTGTTTTCTTGTCTGGCTTTATGTGTTCATCTATTCTTTGATTTTGTATGGAAATTTTTTTTTTCTTTAATATAAATTTTAATACATAATAACGATAATTTCTAATAATGTTTTTTTCTTTTGTTCCAGGTAAGTCCCTCGAGAGAGATGCTCTTTCATTCTTTTTTTTGTAAGTAATATTTATTTCATTAAATCAAAACTCACATTTAACGAATTAAATATTTAAAATAGTCTTCTAATGACTTCAGAAAAAACTAATAAAATGATAGATTAATTTTAATGGTTTCAACTGGAAAAATGTTTTAATTTTTTTTACCTCTGAATTTTATTAAGAAATTCAATTAAATAACCCCCTTCTCACATAAGATTTAATATGATTGTATTCTATTTTTTTCGAGATTGTTAATTGCCTTTTCAAAAATATAAACACAGATATATCTGTCTGAAAATTTCACACATTCAGGGTTTTTTTTTTTTAAGAAATAAAAAAAGGTAAATGTCTTTAATCAGAACTAAACCGGTTCATGCAAAGAGTGAGAGAGAGAACTTGGCTATTTTGGCAAATGAGATTAGTTTACCTTATTTGGCCAATAAATTTTACTTTTATAAAAAAAACGAACTGTATCTGTGATTTGATACATTTACGAGGGAAAAAAAAACTTAATTTATTTCACCCTCAAATGGCATGGATAATATTTGCATATTCATTTTAAAAATTTCAATATTTATCAGAGTTTTCGATTAAATGGCAGGCTACTAATATAATATATTAAAATTTCTTAAACAGGTTTTGAGAATTTTGTAAAAATATTTGGAGATTTTGATTGAACCTTTGAGTGAGTGATGATGGCGTTATGCAAGGTGTAAGAATTATTTTAAAATTTTTCGACAAGTAGGGGACAGACGTGAATGCGAGCGAACGTTTTCTTACACATTATATGTCACGGGCCCTCCACCAAATCATTTTTTATACTGACGATGACCAGGCGTGATGCCGGTCGAAATATCTACTAATTATGTGAGAGGAGTCCATCAAATTCTGGCTTTTATTCTCCAGTCCTTTCCTTCGACATTTCATTAATTTATCAAATTAAACACTAAGTAATATGTTTCATTCAATATGTTTAATAAAGCTTTTGTGGTGTGATTATTATTATTATTATTATTATGGGAGATTTTAATTATAGATCACTTTTTATATTAGTTATTTATTAAATATTTTCATTGGTGAAATACTACATTTAAGTGTGATTCACCTTAGAAGGATAGAATAAAAGGCAGTTTTTTTTTATTATTTTGTTCAAACCCATAGCAACGTCTATGCGACCATCTTCATGGTTGAATAATGCTTTTTGATAGATTATTATTATTATTATTATTGCCTTTATTGGTTCATATATAATAAATTATTGTATACATAAATTTGTTACATTTTTTTTTTTATACTTTATTTACATTTATTTATTTATTTATTTTAATATGATGGAACCAGGCCCCTTGGGCATAGGCCTCCCCCAATTGATAGATATTTCTTCTTTTTTTTTTTTCAAAAATTCCACATAATGTATTGTTGTTTTCTGAAATTTTGGAGTCTTCTAAGGCTGAAATTTAAAAAAGAGTCGAGTCGGACAATTTTGAATCTGCTTCTTAACCTTTTTAGATACAAATTCGTCTAAAAAACGTTTTCTTTATAGGCCTAGAACATAAAAAAATGTCTTCTCTAGAGTGGCACTCCAAACAAGTGGCCCGCCACTCCAAATGTTTTTGTCACCCCTTAATTAGTGACACGTGCCCAGAAATATTTTTCGGGTGGGTGAGGCCGTAAAAAGCACGTCTCTAGCTTAATTACAATATTAAATTCTTTGTTCCTTTTCCTCTCGAGGCTCGAAATCAACAGTCGATTAGTTGGTTGAACATTGATTAATTTGTTTCTAAAGATTCATTATCTCTGCTATTCCAGGGATCTATATTGCTAATTTAATAAATGATTGATTAAATTATAAATTTAAAAATAGAAATTTATCAAATCAAAAATTAAATTGACCCAGTACTTTTTTTTCGTTATTTAAATGAAGTCCTTCTCTTACTAAATTAGGGTATCTTAATCCTTCGGATAAGAGCGACCCGAGAATCCCGGCCTTGAAATGCCTTCAATCAGGTTTGGCTGCTATAATAAAATGCTAACACAAATCTAAATGCACCTGGAACATTTGAATAATTATACTAACAGCATTGGACATTCATCTCTCTTTTTTTTAATCCAAATTATCTATTCCATTTTTTTTAAGTTCATCACGCTATTTTATTCGAATTCTTGAAAAAATATTTTAATTAACTAAATTATAACAAAAAAATCGGATGTAATTATTATTTTTATTCAATAAAATAAAATTTTCTCATAATTTTTTTGCCTAAATCAGCAAAAAAAAAAAAAAAAGGATGATTAATCATCAAAAACAAAAAGATGGTTTTCAATCTTATTTAGTCATTAATTACAAGGAATTTTAATTATATTTAAGTCATAAAACCTGTAACAGAAGCATCTTAATGCGTTAATGACTAATTAAGCTCTGACACAAACATAATTCAATTTATAATTCATGATTAGATTTGTTTTTGGATTTATTATAATTTTTTTTCTTAGGCCTGGGTCCTAAAATTACACGTTTTCAAGTGCGAACCCAAATTAATTTCGTCTTAAAAGCATTATACTTAAACCACTCAAAGACCCTAAAAAAACCTCCCTTATTCAATGGGCAAACCCATTTATCGTCGATTGTTATTATAAAGGGCGGTGTGAACTTCCTAATGGTAACAAAATATCCAGTAATATGAAACCAGGAAAGGGGAGGAGGAATAAATTCCATCCACTTTGATTAAAAATGAATAACTGTTCTTTTTCTCTTGACAAGATGAAAAAAATGTCGGTTGAAATACGAATTAACAAGATATAAAACTAATAAAAATGTCGGCTCACGACTGTTGAGATGAAAGGCTTTATAGTTCTTTCCCCATCATCATCAAGAAGAAGAAGCTTTTACTCTTTTTGGTTGGAGGAACCCAGCCCATTCCGAATCGAATGCATGTTAATTACAATCGATTTCGATCTGGTCTTCTGCTCTTCTGCCATCTTTTCATTAATAGATGAGAACAAGTTCTCTTGGATATCGGCCTTCTAAAACCTTGGCTCATTAAATTTTAAAATGATTTGAATTTGATGATGTCCTGAAAAACTTTCACTAAATCAAAATGAGAGAGAGAGGGAAAACTTTTAATTGGATGGCAAATAAAACAACAAATCAGATTAGGTTTCTTCTTCTGGGAGTTAGTTGTTGGTGTGCAAAATGCAGGAATCTTAACAAGCGGTCCGACCTCGAAGTCAACTTGGTCTGGTCATTAAGGAATATTTGAACAAAATCTTTGCATTCTGTTCAAATCAGATTTTCAGACTCGTCTCCATATTTGAAAGAATAATCAATTTGGAAAACAAAAAACAATAGCTTCTTTCTATCGAGCGCCTTTATTCTCTTAGTTTCCACAATAAATTTAAATTGTTTTGAAAAAAAAAAAAAAAAAAAAAAAAAAAAAAACTGGAGCTTCCGTTTTTGCTGATTGGTAGATAGAACACACAAACACCATGATGATGCTTTCTGAATTCAGTCAAGGCGACTATTTCCGAAAATGCTCATACACCAAAGAGTCCTCTTGAGCAATTAATCAAAAAATTCATTCGTGATTTACTTATGTAGTGTTGATTTGGGCATATTTCCATTAAACATATCAGCTACAGCCACGTTCTATTATTCAATATTTCCAAGTTTTTGCCTTGTCTGGAAGACAATATAATATTTCCAAATTACCTTCTTATTGTTGGCTAAACGAGAGAAATATAGGCCTACTGTAAAGTAAATTTTTATACTGGTTGGGAGTACTAATAGTATTAAATATATGGGATTTAGTTGATACTTTCCTTATTATCATCTGTAAGAATTGACACTAGATTCTCCCGAGGAAGAGCGTGATCATGGGCGTAACTAGGGAATTTGGCTGGGGGGGCATGGGCCCAGACATCCTCGCTGGGGGGCATGGGCACCGGGGGCCTTGATGGCCCCATATTGTTTCAATTTTTCTTGGGGCGGGGAACCTCCCCCATCTTCTCTCTTTAAAACCTTTGGTTGATATTTTCTTGATCCGATAATCATTACTTTTTCGTGAATTAGCGATTTCCTCTTAATTTTTTCAATTAGACGGAGTTCGATTAGATTTAATTAGAGGTGAAAAATTCTTTTGTAATTTTATAACAACGCAATCAATAAATCAGTATAGACAACATAGCCTGCTATAATATATATTTAACAGTGCATTTTTTACCACTTTGAACGAGGAAAAAAAAGCGTGAGAATCGATTTGTTCATGGAAGAGTGAGTGATCTGTCTCATAAAACTTTCAAATATTTATATTAGTTTTGGCGTTGCAGACAATTTCCATCTCACTGATTTGCTACATTTTTAAAGTACAGCGAAAATTAGTATGAAGAATTTTTTTTTTTAATAAAGATGAATGGTTTTAATTTCAAGGCGGGTTTTGTTCAAGAAATAGATCATTTTGTCTCGTCGCGACGCGTCGCTGGATGGAGATAATTTTCAATTTTTTTTTATTCAAGAACAAGCAATAAAAGTTTGAATGTGATTTATGTTGAACATTTGACAGCTTTAAACCGTTTGACTACACCTCACTTAAAAATATTATAACAAAACTAACTAATGCAGCTTAAGGAAATGTATAAAAAGACTTCAATTTTCATCAACAACGTTGATTTAATATTACAAGTGGGAAAGCCCGCCGAAGGCGGGCTGCACCCCCTAGACCCCCTCGCTCGCCTTCGGCGAGCAAATGCATCAGATTTATTCTTGCTCACTGTTTAGAAATTTTACCTTCGGCGTGTAATTACAAAAATTTTAATGTTTTAAATTTTTCTCGTTGACTAAACTTGCTTTTATTCTGGCCAATCAGCGCCCTGATAAGCAAGCCGGTGCCGGAAGTTAGGGACTAGCGCTTTATATATAGTAATGATGATTATTTGTTCTTACTCATCTGAGAGGTTCTTTTTCTGTTTATCTATCGATTTTTTATTAAAATTTTCCAATTAAAAAAAAATTATTTTGATAGTTTCAATTTGAAAGTGATTTAAATTTTTTTTTATAAATTTGCTCTCTCTCAGTCATTAGTGTCAGCCCTGACACGTTGTGGTTACTCGGAAAAGTAACTTTCATGGGAATACTGAGGTGGGTTCCCGTTTCCTTCCTCAGGAGAAGGCATCTCAAATAGAGTTGGATAATTTATTGCCATGAGGTGGATTTGAACTCAAGTTGTCTTTAACTCAGGATTATAAGCTTAGCTGCTTTATCCCCTCGGCTAATCACCCCCTCATAAATTTGCTATAATAATACAAATAAATTCAGAGTAGCGTAATTAATGTAAACAACAATTTCTTTAAAAAATTTGCCAAGGCCTTGAATAATCAAAATTCCTCTACAACTGGATTATTTAAAAGAAAATTCTTTTAAATTTTTATATCCTATTTGTAGAGAGCTCCTTATTAATTTGTCATTTTTGAAGGTTTCCAGTTTTTTGTCCTTCAATAACTATTAAGGACGGACTTTCTTATACGTATAATCACAAGCAGAAATTAATAAAAAAATTTCATTAAAAAAAAAAATAAATATTTGTAAAAAAATACACATTTCTAAAGAACATTCAATAAATTTGGCAACCTGAATATTGTTGGCTCCACCCCCTGTCTAAATTATATTGAGGGAAAAACATTTATTGAAACGTTTTGCAATTTAGTTGATTCTTTTTTGTAAATTAATAAAGGAGATTACATCTCTTAAAAATTTTTGATAAAATTTATTGTTAAATAAACAGGAAAGGAAAATTTTTTAAATTTTACATTAGCAAAAAAAAAAATATATAAATTTTGTTCCTTATTTTGAGAAATAAAATATTTATTTAATTCGTTTGCCCATTTATAAAAGGACATCAAGGAAAAAGGATTGCCTCTCTAAAATTTACATTCCAAAGTTGATTTAAAGCTCTAAATTACGTAAATATTGATAGAGTATTTACATTTACTTGTCTCGCATTGGAATGAGCGAAATGACAAACGGCTGAAAAACTTAACTAAATATTTACATAAAAAATTTTTTTTAATTAAGTTTTTTAGTAGATTGTATCAAAAAAATTCCGTATGGTAGAAGAAAAAAGTGACATTTCCGGAGCACAGCGGGAGATGTCTTTTTTCTCGACATACGTATATGAATTTGGACCAGCGGGGGTGTCAATGGTCTCATCATGACTCAGCATTTATTATGAGTCACTCTCATCAATTTCTGTTCGATCTACCCCAAAATTATAGAAGTGCTTTGTGACAAGACATGCAATAGAAAATAACAAATAAGTCACCAAATATGATTTTCATAGAAAAATATCTTTTTACGTTCAAAACATGATAATCTTTCTTTTACTTTACTGCTAATATATCAGTAAGAAAAAAGTATTAAGATCGTGAAAAATTTAACTCCCCCTTTAATAGACCTATATTATCATTGTTTTTAGGTCAAAGGGGCCCCAGAAATCTTAATGTGTCCGGAGCATTTTAATTTTCTTATGTTATATCTCTGAAACCGCTTACTCATTAATCAGATAAGGATGAAACTTGACAAATTTATAATGTAATTAATTATATAGGCCACTACCTACAAAAAATGATATAATTAAACAAACCTCACTTGCTCTCAGTAGCGAGGGGTGATCCTCTCTTTGAAAATTTGAATTCAAAACTTTATATCATTATCCTTCTTGTTTGCGCTAAAGCACTGATTCCAAACTGGTGGTCTGCGGACCACTCGTGAACCTCGAAGGAGTCCCAAATAGTCCGTGAGGCGGGTGTCATTATTAAAAAACAAAATGATTGTTAAAAATATTATTTTTATTAAGGGGCCTCGAAGAGTCGAAAAACCGTTACTACCGATTCAGAAGCTGGTTACTCTAGGCGTCAAGAGATGGCGTTGGTCTTAGCCACAAAGACATACCTCACAAAATATCTTTTATTTAATGGACTCGGATTTTGCATATGTTTTTTTTTTTGTTCAATTTTTTTTTTATCTGGCCGTTTTAGGGTATCAGGACCCACCCAGAGAAATCTTATTTTGCATAATATAAATGCATATTTTGGAGTTTTAGTGCATATTTTGCATATTTAGCGATCTAAGCTATATTTTGCATATTTGTGTGATTTTTATTCCTCGTTTGTTGGCAAATCAGAAAAATGATTTAAGAAAATTTTAAAGACAGAGAGGATAGGCCAGAGGTTTCAAACCATTTTTGACTTCAAACCGCCACCCTCACCCTCTCTCACTGTCAAACATATCCAGAAAATTTAAGGAAATAATTAAAATATACTTAAATAAAAAATATTTTTCATTTGCTCAGGGGCCCACATCTTGTGGGTACGTGGATGGCGACCACGAGCTGCCTTAGCTGGGACAGGCAGTCCTTCAGTTCTTTAAATGCCTGTCTCTTCTTTCCTCTTTTCACCAGGCGTCAGACCGTTCGACGGGCCGGCCTGTCCTATTTCTTCCGGTCGTAAAAACGTCTGATAGGGTTGGAGGGAAAGAGTTCGGTCCGCCGACCCCGATTCAAGGGACAAGGCGAGGAGAGAGAAGAAAAAAAAATATTTTTCATGAAAATTATTATAAAAATAAAAAAAATAAATACAGTAGTCTTTCTAATCCGGTCTAAATGGGAACTATGAGTCCTATGCCGGATTACCCGAAACATTTAATATAATGCAACATTTATTCTTAGAGAGAAGAAATTAGCTTCTCGTGTTTAGAGTCCCGGGTTCGCTTCCCGTCCCAAGCGAAAAAAATGTATTTCATTTGAATTGGCTACTAATCATTTTAAATAAATAGGGATTAATCTAAATGGCCCTAGATGCCGAAAAAAACCTTGAATAATTAAAATTAAAAAAATGCCGTATTTTATATTAGCAGTTTTAGAGTAGGGGTGAAATTTATCTATTTCTATTCTATTCTTCTATTCTATTTTAAATTAATTTTTCTTTTCCTTTATAAGCCTAATCATTATAATGATAGTTTTTTTTTTAGTTTTCTTATCAAATGAGGTTACTCTTTTTCTATATAAATCATTTTGTTGACTTCAATTCTATTTTTTATTTTGGTTTAATCATCTCTAATCCTTGCTTGTACATGATTCATTGAACCAACCCATTCAGCCTTAAAGCCGACATTTTCACACTCTTACGTCATTTCACATTCTGCCAAAGTGTCAATGTGCCATTTATTATTCTTGACATCTCTGCATACACTCATTCACAAAGTTTTTTTTTTTTTTTTTTCTATTTTGAATGCGATATAAAAACGTCTAATTACTTTATTTACAAATCAATTTTTTTCACTCAAGTATTTTTATCTTTTTTCAAGTACTAAGGCAAAAAAGAATGAAAACATCAGTCATAGTTTAGGTAACAAACATACTCAGTACTTCTTAATAAACCTTTCCATGAAATTACTGACTAATCTGGTTTGAATAAAATCAATTAAGAACTTTGAATAATTAAGACTTATTCATCTGATAAATTAAAAAAGCTTTCAAGGAAAATAAGCTTATGAAAAAAGATTGGGTCAGTGAACCAGAAAATAATATCATTTGAACTTATGAATAGTGATTGATTTAATTAAAAAAAAAGAAATAGAGAACGGTTACTAGGCGATTGTTGTACGGTTATAAATTTAATTATTCTGCGACCCCGAAAAGATATAATGAAAATTTAAAATTACATTCCCTGCCTCTGAATATAAATTCTAAAAGCAAAAATAATTTTCCTTTTCGATGGCATGATGATTACACCAATTTGAAAGCGAGAGTATTATAAATTCCACAGCTTAAAAAGTGTAACGTAGTTTTTTTAATAGTGATTAAACTTGAAACAGTGTTTAAGAACGATTTCTTCTTCTTTTTTTTTAGCTATAAAAAAAACTTAAATAAATTTCAAACACGATTGATTTGATTTGATGATAGCTTGCAGTTGGAATTTTTTTAAGTTAATGAACTTCAGTTAAAGAATTAATTTCATTTTCAATTAATTTTTTTTTTTAGATGTAAATAATAATTAGTATTAAAAATTTCGAAAGGCTAAAAATAAAAAAAAAAATAAGACTGAAAGCTGATAAGAATATTTCATTAGCTTTTCAGATAAAAACGCTCTCTATATAATTGAAAAATCTAATTTGTATAATGCTCTTTAGAAAGAGATAGAAAGCTACAAGTTTAAATTTTTTTTTCTAAGTAATTGATCTACCTCATATAACTTATTTTCGAAAAAGAAGAGGTAAAATTAATTGAATCTTAAAGAACTCTGAATATCAACTAACCAATTAAAAACTTTATGTTTTTAGATTTTTTTTTTAAATTAGCATTTCGAATGAAATAATTCTTTTTGTTCACCCCACTCATCGAATATATTTTTGCTAGTCAGAGCAAGAAATGAATATAAAATAAAATCCCCTTCCTTCTATCTCGTTTTAAAATTATTTATTTTAATGATATTCCCGACAGTCTTGCTCTTCATCTTCTTGGGTGCATGTGGCCTCTGGCGATTGCATCCCTTGAAATCGAATATAAAATAGGTAAAACTAATTTTTTAAAGAATAAAATTCTTCACAGCTTATTTTGCTTTTTAATTAATTTCACTTATCCGTTGTCATTTAAGATTGGCTTATTTACAGTCTTTTGAAGGTTGTTTGAAAAAACTATTTCCAACAATGTTCTACTACGTTAATAAATATAATTATTATCACCAAATCATTCGGTTAAAAAACAGCAAACGCATATCTATAATTATAAATTAATTGGTGAAAGGCCTAACTTGTAATTGTGCAATTTGTTGTGGAATCCTTTGTTGTTTACAGTTGTTATATTTTTTTATAGATATTCATATTGTTTTGATGTATCATCAGTATTTATTTATGTATCTGCATATGACAAGCTATCATTCTAAACTTATGACTTTTCTATCTGTCCTGATGATGAGCGCGATGAGCGTTCGAAACGTCGACAGAGAAAATTAAATTGTTTTTTTGTGTTAGCTGCCTATTCATCATCCAATAAATTTAAATTGTGACTAAATATTTTAACTAAATGGATTAAATTTGAAAACAGTAGGGCCTAGTCATGAATATAAATTATTGATAATAATAGAATTCTGAATAGATTGTGACAGGGAAGCGGGAATATAGGAATTCAATTCTAACACCTTAAAAAAAAAACTTTTTCGAGATTTTTAAAAAAATTACAAGATGAGATTTTTTTGACAAACTGCTGATAGACCAAAAAACTTTGGGAACCTGTGGTCTATTCTATTTTTTTGCCATTCCTTGTTTCATCATTTTCCAACATCTAATGAACAGAAATCCAAAATATGCAAAATATTCAAAGCCCCAAAAATTTATCAGGGTAGATTCCCTAAACGCCCAAATACTGAAAATGAAAGGAATAAAAATTGAAATGAAAAAACTTAGATGCAAAAACCGAGTCCTAATTATAAGATTAAAATATTATAAATCGTCCAGTTTCTTTTGTTCGAGATATCTCTTAAAAAATGACAAGAGTAATCAAATACATTAAAAATTCTGGTGCTTTGAAAAATTTTATTTTATTTTTTCAAGTCTTTTCGGCACCTTAGGTTATTATAGACTTTAATGATACTCTTAATATTAATGACGATATATACAATCCAGGGCTAATTATTTATACCATTTGGTAACCAAATGATGTTGCTCTGCCCTAGAGTCAAATGTCACATAGGCAAAAAAGAAATATTATTCGTGATTGCTATCACGAATACAATATTTCTTCTAGAAGAAAGAAAAAAAATTTTTTAAACAAAAGAATTTTTCTAATGCTATATCAAAAGAAAATAGTGAAAACAATACCAAATATATGTAACTAACAGCTCCGAAGATGGCTTTAACCAAGGGCGAAATGTAGCTGTTAAAAATATTTTTTTTAAAGAAAAATCCTGGCTGCATTTTATTCTTTTTTTTTTTTAATATTATTCATTTATTTTAATATTCATCGGACTGCCTGGGATCCGAACCCGCGCCCCTTGGCTTTAAGACTATCAAAATTGACATATGTCAACATCTCTAGGCCAAGGAGAGGGGGGAGAAAACTTTATTTTTCAATAAAATGAGGTCAGTAATTATAGAGGACTTAAAAATTCCTCTATTGTAATTATTAATCATTGTTTAATCCTTTTTGCTGATCTCATCATTCTGTTGATTCATTAGTCGATGAATTCACTCGAAATGAGATGCATAAAAAAAAAAAAAATGCTTTAACTTAGTATTGGTTATCAACAAGAAAGCGGTTAATAAGAAAAGAAGCCAGACGACGATAAGGTCCAAGGAAAGCAAAGGAGGATAAGAGAATAACAGGAATGCATCCAGGAAGTGTCTCATAAGTGAACATTCAGCCTCTGAATGTTCAACCATCATTTATATTAGTGGGACTAAAATTAAAACGCGTCTCTTGTCTGAAGGCGCGGTTCGGGAACAAAGCCAGATACTCTGCCTTCATCTTAGGCCTTATTGTCCAATTAGGAGGAATATATGCCAATGAAAACACTGAGGGCCAGTTAGATTATTATACTTGTCTTTCTAATAAATAAATCATTTGTTTTATGAGGCTTGTTTGAGGATTTAATTGTTGCTTATCTAATACTCAAAAACAGCACTTAGATATGTTCGATAATTGGGGGAGAAGTCAATATTCATTCAACCGAGGGGACTTTATTAACAGGCGTTTCTGTTTGGGGGTGGAAAAATAAATTCTTAGCTATATTGTAATTTATTCTTATAAAAATCTGGTGTGACAACATGTATTTAGTTTCCGTCAGTAGGGTACATTCGATTTTCGAAATGTAAAATTTATAAGTAGCTATGGGAAAATATATTTTGTTTCCATGGCAACCATTTCTCCTAACTTTTTTATGGAGCACAAGAGTAAAATGGTCTTAAGAAGATTTCAATGACAAATGAGAATATACATTTTAAAGGGCATCTAAAAAATAATTGATTTTTGAATTTTAATCAAAATCGTTGGAGCGAATTTTGAGAAAATCGAAAAAAAAAAACTGAAAAACTACATCAGTAAAGAACTAGTATTCTTTGGCTGATTTTGTTCAAAAGCTTCGTGTCACGTCCCATGGAGGTGCCTAACTTAAATATAAAATTTCAACATTCTAGCTCTTCGTTCTTGCGTTATTTTGGTCACAGACAGACACACAGACCATGTCGCGAAAACCACTTTTTTTGTCGCAGGGGACCTCAAAACATGTATATTCATCAAAATCTCGATATCGAATTTTCGACATGAATCCAATACTTTCTCTCTATATATATATTAACATATATAGAGGTAAAAGAAAGTAAAAATTGTGTAGGTACAGAAATGTTAAGTTCTGAGCAAGTATATCTTGATTGCCAAATATTTTCGGAGAGAATCGTTGTTACACGATTTAAATACTTAATTAAATCTCGATATATTCTACGAAGTTTGAAGTCTTGAAGCACAATTTTTTATTTGTCTTTTAGGAATAACTGAATGGATTGTTATTAACTATAGTCTATTGTCCTAATTCTTATGGCTGAGTTTCAAAATATTTGGTGCAGAAGAAGCTGAGAAAACCGTGGTTCACCTTATTAATTTACCGCATTCTGCGGGCTGATTATCTTCTCGATTTAATACTTTCTTAATCCCACTTAGCACTTCTACTTTGCCAAACCTCATCCTAATCCGATAAATTGTTCTAGAGATATAAGCAAAAAAAGCTTCGTACACACAATATATTCGTACGGACATAACCTTTTTTTGAATTTCAGGAGACCTTATGACCTGAAACAAAGTTTTACAAATAAATTCGGGGATTAGATTTTTAGATTTTTACTATCATAATACTTTCCCCTTATAGTCTAATATTAATAAAATAATATATTTTAAAAAATTCTTCTAGTCTTTGTTAAAAAGATTATAGATTTAAATATCAATAGTAAGAATCTTAATATTTACACAACAAACTCAAAGGCCTTTATTTAATTTAGTCCCAAATGGTTTTAGTGGTAGGATGTGTCAAATAAATAAAGCCTACTATTAATTCAGATGAAGTCATAAGGGGGGCCGAGGGGGGGGGGGGGGGCTTAATACTTATTTTGGAGGGATATAATATTTCGTTAAGTTTACTAATTCAGTTTTTTTTTTAAATATTTACAATTATAGCATTATATCTTCATAGGAAGTCTTAATTTCTATCTATTCATCTATAAGTGTTTATATTTTGTTTTTATTCCTTTCTTAAATGGTTGTGGATAATATAGAAATAGAGATGTCTTCCTCTCTCACCAAATTTTATCTTAACTCACTTTTCCTGATTTTCCCGTATATTTTCGATTCTTATTTCCTTACGTAAGGGAATAAATGCATGTGTCAACCCAGCTTATCAGTGTCCAGATTATAATTTTAGGATGTAATAAATGTTATACTAACCAGAGCCGGATGAAGCTGAAGCTGCTTTATATTTTGCAGAACCTCTTAGGGTAGTGATATCTATTTTTAATTTCCTGATAAAAACTTTTCAAATTATTCTATAATCAAAGGTTCCGATTATTCAATAAAAACGTACTATTGAATTTTGATTTTTTTAATTGACTGATTGGTTGCCTAAATTAAGGAAAAACCTGATAAATAAAATTTGAATTCGAATGCCACTCACGCCTTAAGGATGTCTGAAAAAGGAACAAATCCATTTAGGAAACTGGAAGCGTGGGTGGTCCAGCTAGCTATTATTCCCTCTTTCATAGAGAAGGAGTTCTCCGTCTCTCTCTCATAATCCATCGGACTTTAAAAGACCAAAGACCACATCCGGTTATGCGGTTTCGCAGGGGATCAGATTGAATAGAATTTTTTTGACCACAAGGCTTGCATTTATCTCGAAAACATCTCTCTTAAACTATCCTGGCTATGAATTATAATTTTGGAATTTTAATATCGCGCCTGACAAACATTTTAATAGATAATATCCTCAAATGGAAGAAGAGAATAAAATTTCAAATGACTTAAAGGAATTCATATAAAATTCGTCGTTGTTAAATTAATCTGGATGGGGGATCTACCAAATTATTTATTATATAAAGTTAAAAAAATGGAAAAACAAGGATCGAGATGTAGAGCGACGTTTTGCTCATGAATTAAAAACATCATCAGGATCATAAGATAAAATATCTTATTAAATTTTCAATCAAATACTTCTAACTTAAATGAAATATTTTTATTATTAAGTGGCATAACTATTGATAACTCGGAATTATTCATCTATAAAATCCTAAAAATGTGTTTGTCACATAAAGTTAAGAGAAAGTTGTGTTCTGTGCTTGTCACACCAGAGTTTTTGTGTCGAGAAACATTAGAATTCAAGATATAAAATTAATAAGTATGGGAAAATATTTATATTTTGTTTCCATGGCAACCATTTCTCCTAACTTTCCTATGAAGTCCAAGAGTAAAGTGTGCTTCAGAAGATTTCAATGGCAAAATGAGAATATACATTTTAAAGAGCATCTAAAAAATAATTGATTTTCATGAAAATCGTTGGAGCGAATTTTGAGAAAATCGAAAAAAACTGAAAAAGTACATCAGTAAAGTACTAGTACTTTTTGGCCTATTTTGTTCAAAATCTTCGCGTTACATACCAGAGAGGGTACCTAATTGAAATTTATATAAAATTTCAACCTCCTAGCTCTTTTCGTTCTTGAGATATTTTGTTCCATGTTGCGAAAACCACTTTTTGGTTTCAAAACGTGTATATCCATCAAGATCTCGAGATCGAATTTTTGACATGAATCCAATACTTTCTCTCTTTATATATATTACATATATAGGCAAGAGAAAGTAAAAGTTAAGATTATTTTAAAAATATAAAAGGATTAGAAACTTTTTCTTGAAATTTATTGTATTTGGTGATTGAATTTATCATTTTTTTTTTACTGTTTAACATAAATAAATTCTCCAGAGATAAATAATTGTACTTTTTGAGAATTTCTAAACATGTCACGACGACATATCTCTCCTTGCATCTTTATTTGGGTAATCTCATAAACTAAACAAATTATCAAGTCATGAATTTTATTAAGGGTTCTAGACGAATGTTAATTTATATAACGCGGTTTTCTTTGACTTCTTGAAATAGCATAAAATTCTAGAGTGATAAAAAAAATATTTAAATCTGAGTTGACTTTAATTTATTTAAAGATTAATAAGAGTATTCATTAGTTAGATAATAAAAAAAGAGGTGGACAACATTTTTTAGATAATTTCGTTAGTATGTTTTTATTTCAAATGGTTGTAATGTCTTTATAGAAAACTTTTTGTTCCAAATATTTAGGTTGAGAAAAAATCTAAAAAAGATTGAAATTTTTAAATTATTTGCTACGGTTAAAATTTTATTAATTTATCTTTATCGCTAACTCCTTCCGAAGAATGAGAAAAAAATTCCTATATAATTTTTTAAATATGTATTTTTTAAGGATCTGAGATATTATTAGTAATATTAAAGTCTATAGTTATCTAAAAAATTTGATTGAAAATTTGGAAAAAAATTTCGATCAAATTTTGAAATAAAATGATTTTTTTTTTAATAAAAAGATGAAATTAATAAACAAGTTGAAACTTTGTTAATTTCTGATCAAATTTTATAAAATCTTTGCTATAGAGATAAAAGTTGATCCACATAATTTCTTTCTATCTGGAATAAGCTTTTATAATAAATTTCTAACATTGGTGAAAATAAGTCTTGATACAACATACATAGCTAAGAGAAAGTAAAAAATCTGGTGTGACTGGTCGCACCAGATTTTTTGTGTCGAGATATATTTAGTTTCGGCCAATACGTATATTAAAATTCAAGATGTTAAATTTATAAATGGGGGAATTTTTGTTAACATAGCAACCATTTCTCCTATCTTTCATCAAAAAAATAATTGATTTTTGAATTTTAATCAAAATCGTTGGAGCGAATTTTGAGAAAATCGAAAAAAAAACTGAAAAAGTAGAGTACTACTACTTTTTGGTTGATTTTGTTCAAAAGCATCGTGTCACGTCCCATGGGGTATCAAACTTAAATATAAAATTTCAATCAACTCTTTTCGTTCTTGAGAAATTTTGTTCACAAACACACACACACACAGACCATGTTGAAAAAACCACTTTTTTCGGATTCACGAGACCTCAAAACGTGTATATCCATCAAAATCTCGACATAGAATTTTTGACATGAATCTCTCTCTATATATAGAGGTAAGAGAAAGTGAAAAAGAAGCAATAAAATTATCTTGTCTACCTTCTGGTGAATAAATTCCAAAAATTCCATCGATCCCCGAAGGAGATGAAAGTCTGGAGCCTAACACCAGGATGGCTATATTAAGCCCCATAGAGATAACTTATCAAAGTTCAAACAAGGGTCCCGCAGGACATGCATCCCTCTCCTCTTGCCTTGTCGATCTATTTAATTTACTCTTCAACACACACACACACACACAAATAAAAAAGAATTAAAAGGTTGCCTTGTTCGAAAGGCGAGGCATTTATTTTTTTTTTTCTTTATCTAAGGTAGCAACTTAGAAGTAGACCTCGCCTCTTTCTTATCAACCGAACGATCTGTGGCAAGAGAAAAGAGGCAGCTTTATTTATTTATTTATTTTCGTAGGGGTTTTTTTCTTTTTCCATTTGCTGATTGGCTGGCGGCTGGCCAAAAAAATTGAAAATTATTATTAATTGACAAAAAATGAACAACGGATTTCTCTCTCTCTCTTAATTATTTATTCAGGAAAAAATTTATTTCAATATTCCATTTTTAAACGAGAAATATTTTTCATCATCAAAAATGACAGATTTAAAGGAAGGAATTAAAAAATATTTATTTTTTTGTTCGGTTTTCTTTAAATGTATGATTTATTTATATCCATTTATTTTTAAATTAAACTACAGTAGAAATATTTTTGTATTAATTGGAAAAAAGGTAGTCTAGTCTTTTAAAAGAGATTTTAGAGGAAGGTCCTCTTGAGAAGGGAAAACTTTCCTTAGATTGTTAGCGAGGCGAATAGCTGAATCAATATGTAGTAGAAAATAAAAGGTCGAGCAGCTATGATAATTTCTTTGTTTGAGAACCACAGCGACGTTTCGGTCGACTATACCATCGGAGCTAGAGTTCAGTCAACAGAAAAACCTTTAAGTTCTTTGACAGACATTTCATAAAATACATTACGATCTATCATATATAATGCATTCAGCGCCAAAGTCAATATTATATTTTATTTTTATGAAATGTCTGTCAAAGAACTTAAGAGGTTTTTCTGTTGACTGAACTCTAGCCATGAAGATGGTCGCATAGTCGACCGAAACGTCGCTGTGGGTTCTCAAATAAAGAAATTATCATAGCTGCTCGACCTTTTATTTTCTATTTCCTTAGATTGTTTCTCCCCAAACTACCAATAAAATCACTATAAAATAAAGACTTGACCATTAATAGGAGATTTATTGAATTCTCTGATTGAATCAAACTGTGATTCACTTTTTTCTAATAAATCATTAAATAAGGAATTTATTATTAATAAAAAATTCCATAATTTTCTCATTTTGCATCAAATTCAATTCATCATTACGATAACCATTATATGCAGGTATTCAATTGATATGAATAATTTTTTTCGATTTATATGAGAACCATATTTATTTCTATTGATGTTTTTATTATAGTTAAATATATTGATATTTTCAATCTATAATATTACAGTCGGGTCCACATGTGGTCGAGAGTGTAGAGCCTTGAGCTTAGGCAACCAAAATGCTTAGCCATCGGTACTGTTGTCTAAAGAGTAGCTTTGCCCCTTCAGTTGCATTAAAAAGGAAGATAATTTATGATTGTTCACCGATTATTCTTAAAAATACGTTAATCGATATTCTAACAACTATTATTGGTATCAAAAAAAAAAGGTCAACAAATTTTCACGAAACGGAAAAAAGTTTCCCGCAGAACGAAACAGTTTTTGCTAAAAAAAAAGGTAAAATTCGATTTTCACGGGAGTGAAAAAATTTTCTGCAAAATTTTGCTAAAGAAAAAAAAAGGTATAATCGATTATTTTTTCTTAAAGTTAAATAGTTAAACACTCACTGTCTTAATTATTTTTCATAATGGATAATCGATTATTTTTCATAATCAGGGATAATCGATTATTTTCCCCATAATCGAACACCTCTAATTATAATATAATATAGATATGAAAGTTTGTTAAGGTTTAGTTTGAATTGAAGCTTGAATTAAAATATACATTGAATTACAGTATAACTCCTGCTCTGTGCTTTTCACACCGGATTTTTTGTTTCGACAAATACACTTGTATATAGTTTTTGGTAGAGCAGTATATTAGAATTCAAGAAATAAAATTTTAAACAATGGAAAGTATTGTTGTTTTCGAACAATTTTGATGATAAAATGAGAATATAGATTTTAAAGAGCATTTTTAAAATCATTTGAGCGAAAAATACTAATTGGATAAGCCGGTTAATCCGAGGACCGGGTGATGCGAGTCCGGATAAGAGGGGTTCTACTGTAATTATAACTTGTGGCGCCGAGAGTACCATTTCTTTATATTTAAAATTTTAACTAATCTAAACTTCATTTATTTTTAATTTTTCCCAAGTAATTTTTTCACCCTCTTCCTCTCTCTAAAATTTCATAATCTCTTATTAATTTTGTACAGGAAATTATTAGAAGAAACTACGGAAATAATTTGCTATAAAGGAAATTAAAGTTTTAAAATAATAGTAAAAAAAATCATCATACCGAGATCAGATAAAAATTCCAACAAAAAATAATTTTTGATATTTATTTTTTTTTCGAATGCCATTATTACTTTAAAGATCTGTAATCCCATAACAAAAAGAGGATTTTCTTATAATATAAAAGACGCACCTCTCTCAATCCCTTTTGTCCGCAATAATACCTTTTGACTTCAGAAAAAAAAAATATTTTCTTTCTCTTTTCTTTATTTCTCTGCCCACGTGCAACAATTTTTTTTATTTAAATATAAAAAGGGATCCTTGTCCTGCTGGATTGGGCGTAGCTTTCTCATGTTTACTTACAATAAATAATGTCTTTTAATTGTATATTTTATAAATACAATAACAATAAGTATATCTTGTAGGAAAACACATAATCTTTGATTGATTTCTCTTCTCCTCTTTTATCACATCATTATTTCTATTCTTCATTGCGCGACAATGATAGATTAATGATGACATAATCAATTGGCAAGTCATCATCATTGTATAAATCTGCAGGCCAGTGAGCGGAAATTTTAACAATTGTTGATAGATAGTTTGTTAATTAAAAGTCCTGCCGGATTTAAAAAATTTGTATGTCGATTTAATTTTCAATACTTTAATTACTTAAATAATACAAGTTGTTTGATTTAACTCTTCACATCCTTTGAAGCGATTATAAATTACTTCCTAAGACATTTACATCTTGATAATAGAGGAATTAAATATTTATTTATAATAAAAAAAAAAAATTGCCTTCTTGTTAGTGGGCGCCGCATCCTACTATATTTTCTTATCTTAGCTTCTTTAATTATTTTTTCGAGTTTATTATTGATTTAAAAAATTTTCACTTCGAAAGTAGAAATGTTTCTTCTTTCATTTCTTTTTCAAAAAAAAAAAAGTTCAATACAATAAAATCCTTTGAAGTGGTCAGTCCAGTCACTCTCTTTGGACAGGTGTTAATTTCTTTGGATTATCAACCATGGTATACCTACGCATCAGGAGGAAAGGGAAGGGAATCGAACCCCCTCCAATCCCTCTCTTCGTTATTAAGATCAAATATTATTATTTTTTATAATGAATTTAATACATTTCGTACATATGCAGCCAGCAAAGAATATCAACTTTATTTAAATATCGTCGACGTTTCGGGAATGCATCATTCCCATCTTCAGGACGATGTTTCGGGCCCATTTATCAAAACATACAGCCCAGGCACCTAATGCAATTCTCGTATACAATTAAACATACATCTAATGGTATGAGCAAACCTACATGTATCAATCTAAACAGCATTAACAATTGAAGATGGGAGTGATGCGTTCCCGAAACGTCGACGAAATTTAAATAAAGTTTTTATTCTTTGCTGGCTGCCAACATCTACCTGTTCAATTATCACCTCAGCCATTCATTTCTTCTTTTCAATAATAAAAAAATCCTAAAGAGAAAATTTTTCTTCAATATTTTGCATTCTACAACCAGCTAAAATTCTATATATGGATGAATAGTGCAAAATATTGAAGAATAAAATTTTCAAATAAAAAATTTTGAAAGAAAATAAATAATTTTTTTATCATTTTACACTCTATAAACTCATATAGAGTTTTTTGGCTGATTGTAGATTGTAAAATGGTGAAGAATTTTTTTTTTCTTTTCCACGATTTTTTTATTTAAATAACAAAGAAAAAAATTTTCTTGAATATTTTAAACATAAATAGTCTTCATACAATTTAATAAACATCCTCCCCCCTCCAATATATAACCCAATTAATTAATTAAATAGTAAGTATCGTTTAAAGTCCAAATGTCCTAATATGCCGGAAAGACCTAAAAAAAAAAAAATAAACAATAATTATAATATGGTTTCAAATATTATACCATAGTTTAAACCAGAGGTTCCCAACTGGTGGTCCGTGGGCCACCCAAAAAAGGCGGTCCCTCCCCCCCCCCCCCTACCCCGAAACCCCGAATATTTTAAGAATTTTTTAAAGTGGTCTTCGGGTAAAATTGAAGTATAAAAGTGGTTAAGTGTAAAAGTGGCTTAAATTGAGTTAAGAACCTCTGGTTTAAACTAATTAAATCTACGTTGCTTTACCTAGTCAAACATTTTCTCATTTGTCCTCTTGAATTTTTTTTCTCCTAACCAATTACCCCACTCTCATTTTCTCAGGTCGATTAGAGAGGCAAGTGTCCCTTGGAAGATTATTTTATGAAGGAAGGAAGTTTAACTACTCGATGTTTATTTTTATAGAGGACATTAAAAATCCAATTTCTCTTGATAAAAACTTTATTCAATTGTTCTTCTGATAAAAACACCTTTCTAATTTTATTACAGTTACAGGTAGACATAAATAAAAAGATTTTGTCTTCCGTTTCGCAACTATCAATGAGATAGCGATTTTAGTGTAAAATTTTCTTGTCTATAAAGTAATGCCTTTCTGTTTTCGTTATTTATATTTATAATAGAAATTTTTGCTATTTTATTTTTAGCTTTTGAAGATATATTGGAACATAAAAAGATTTTATATCTTAGCTCTGCATTTCGGCTGGTTTATTATTCTTGAATGGATCAATTTCACCCGGAAAAATAATGGGATCTCTGATTTTTATAACAAAAATTCATATATTACTTTCTCTTACCCTATAGACTATTTTTTTTTATTTTATGAAAAGTATGACCTGAAGGTTTTATAACACAATACACTCTTCAATTTCTAATTCTTTAGCTCTGATAATAAAATCATTGTTTAGTATTAACAAAGGTGTTTTTTTTCTCTCTCTTTTGTATAAAGGTAAAAGTTTAGTTCGAAACAATTCGTCATGAAAAAAAAAAAACACGAAAGAAACAAGTTTAGTCATAAATTGACTTTTTTTTCTTATAGATATTTTGTGAAAGACGTATCTTATGGCACGAAATGGCGCATAAAATAGAGCCTAGAGGTCTTTATGCAAAAAAGTTTCATTAATTCTTCAGGAATGTGGAAGAGACTACTTGGGAGAAGTGAAGAGGCGACCAGCTAGCTATTAGAGAAAATGAAAAGCTTGCGAGATTCCCAATGGAATCTGATAAATTTAATAAAATTCTTTTTCTCTTCTCTCAGTCAAACGAGACCGTGGGAGTTGAGAGAAATTTTAAATATTAATTCTTCTTAAGGAGGGTGGAATGTGTAAATTAAAATTTAAAAAATCTGGTGTGACTGGCGCACAGCACACAACTTTTTCTTACCCTTCGGTAAGAGAAAGTTGTGCACCATGCTGGTCACACCAGATTTTTTGTGTCCACGTAACATTTCACTGATATACTTTTTAAAGAGCAACTGAAAAATGGTTCATTTATGAATTTTAAACAAAATCCTTGTAGTGAATTTTGAGAAAATCGAAAAAAACTGAAATAGTACATCAGTAAAGTGTACTTCAAACGATTTCCACGAAAAATTTCATTGATATACTTTTTTAAAGAGCATCTAAAAAATAGATGATTTTTGAATTTTAATCAAAATTATTATTAGGAGAATTTTTAATTATAGACCACATTTTTGTATTAAATATTTATTAAAAATATATAAATACTGTACAACGTTTCAACTGCTTATTCTGCAGCCGTTATCAAGCACTGTGCACTTGCTCCGACTCAAGTGAACAGTGCTTGCACAGTGCTTGATAACGGCTGCAGAATAAGCAGTCGAAACGTTGTACAGTATTTATATATTTTTAATAAATATTTAATACAAAAATGTGGTCTATAATTAAAAATTCTCCTAATAATAATATTTCAAACCACAAAAGCTTTAATAAACACATTCGTGATAAATTTAATCAAAATCGTTGGAGCGAAGTTGTTTTGAGGTCCCCCGAATCCAAAAAAGTGTTTTTCGCGACATGGTCTGTCTGTGTGTTCAATTTTAAGCATGAGCCAGGAGGTGAAAAACTAAAGTACTAAAAATTATGGGAAAACTCATTCCTAGTGAATGGATGGCGACTACGAGTTGCCCAAGCTAAGGCTGGTATTTCTTCCTTTTCTTTACGTCAGCCTTTTTTTTCCTTTTCCATATCACGGGTCAGGCCGAGAGACGGGTCAACTTTTCTCTTGGTCTCTTATTTCTTTATAAGGGATAAGGCCAAGATAGAAGACTAAAAATTATGGGAAAATATCTTGCCACGCATAGTCTCGATTCTTTCTTTTTATAAATAGAAGGGGTGATAAAGGTTAGCGTCTTTATTTCGCCTCTTAAATAGTTTTTTTTTTTTATAAACATACTATATAATAGTGGATAGTTGCTTTGTTCTCAGGT
>JAKCPI010018541.1:0-22907 GCA_023213315.1 Euborellia annulipes
AAGAGTAAAGTGTGCTTCAAAAGATTTCAAGGGCAAAATGAGAATATACAATGCATTTTAAAGAGCATCTAAAAAGTAATTGATTTATAAATTTTAATCAAAATCGTTATAGCGAATTTTGAGAAAACTGAAAAAGTACATCAGTAAAGTACTAGTACTTTTGGCCGATTATGTTCAAAAGCTTATTTTCACAATTTCCGGAGATGCCTAACTTAAATATAAAATAATATAATTCGAAGGTAAGTTGCTGTTGCGCACAAATTCGTGCCGAGACAACAATGAAAACTTTGTGCCTAATTAATTTATAAGCCTGGACACGTCTCCTTTTCGGCATTTGGCATCCAAAAGCTGTCTTTATTTGCTGCACCTGTACTTATTCTTTTCCATTAAATATAAAATTTCAACCTCCTAGCTCATTTCCTTCATGCTTTAAATTGAACACAAGACAGGCAATGTTGCCAAAACCACTTTTTGTATTCAGGGGACCTCAAAACGTGTATATCCATCAAAATCTTGACATCGAATTTTTGACATGAATCCAATACGTTCTCTCTATATTCATATATAGGTAAGAGAAAGTAAAAAAATTAATTAGCTTTTTTTTAATTTTTAATAATTGTAATAAATAATGCCTTTATTAAGATGCCAACTTCACAAAACACTGCTTATACCTCAGTTAGCTTATTATATGTGGAAAAACTCATTTTTGTAACTAGAAGATTAAGCGTCTTCTTGTTTACTCTATCGATCGGATAAATTTGCTAGTTGAATAGAAGTGAAGCAACCGGCCTTTAATATAATTTTAAAATTTTCTTCTCTTTGAAAAGAATCCGAAAAATA
This sequence comes from Euborellia annulipes, assembly GCA_023213315.1. Taxonomy (NCBI): domain Eukaryota; kingdom Metazoa; phylum Arthropoda; class Insecta; order Dermaptera; family Anisolabididae; genus Euborellia; species Euborellia annulipes. The sequence continues at coordinate 841 of JAKCPI010018541.1, forward strand.
AAATTAGCCATGAAAGCTCTTCAGGTTATTTAGTGCAAATCACATTTTTTTTTTTTTAAGAGAATTTATAAAATATGGGACACAAAATAAAAGCCAGATCTTAATAATAAGAATTGTCCCAAATTTGTTATCAACGATTCGGTATATATCTTAAATTATGGCAACTTCATCCATTACACACTTAGGCCTATTTGGAAATGATTAAAGTTGAAATAAAATCCAAGAAAGTAGTTGTATGCAACACTATAAAGATTTTTTTCTTTCTTGTAGCATATTTAGAAAAATAAATATATTATGAAGGTTTGTGCCAGAGGAAAAATTAAAAATTTTTAAGGGTTTATTTAACCAAATTCACTGATTGGTATTTTATACAAAGTCAATGCAATTTATTATTTATGAATGGAAAATAAACGGCGTGCCCCCCCCCCAGTTCACCGCTCCCTCTTCTTCTGTCTTATTGATTTTACAAAAATATTAAAAAACGATAATATAATATAAAAAATATGATATTAGAGAGAGAGAGAGAGAGAGAAAAGGATTTGTTTTCATATTTCGAATATTTTTCCTTCCTTGATGGCTTTTTAAATTATCTTAAAGGGAAGGAGAGTGCGAAAAACGAGAAATTAGGAAATCGGACAAAAATATAGCTTGAAAAAAAAAGAAGAATTTATCTCTATTAAGAAGGTTTTTAGGCTATCAGAGTTAGAGTGACGTAGCAATCGGCTTTGATCAGCCTTTCTCGATTGTCTCGATCTGTTCAAATTGTTTTTTTTTTTATATTTGGATTGAAATCGCTCTATCAAAAAAAAAATCTGGTGTGACTGGCGCACAGCACACAACTTTCTCTTACCTTCGGTAATCGAAAGTTGTGTTCTGTGCTTGTCACACCAGATTTTTTGTGTCGACATGTATTTAGTTCCCGACAGTACGGTACATTCGATTTTCAAGATGTAAAATTTATAAGTATGGCAAAATATTTATATTTTGTTACCATGGCAACCATTTCTCCTATCTTTTCTATGGAGAACAAGAGTAAAGTGGTCTTCAGAAGATTTCAATCCCAAAATGAGAATATACATTTTAAAGAGAATCTAAAAAATAATTGATTTTTGAATTTAAAAAAAATCGTTGGAGCAAATTTAGAGAAAATCGAAAAAAACTGAAAAAGTACATCAGTAAAGTACTAGTACTCTTTGGCCGATTTTGTTCAAAAGCTTCGTGTTACGTCCCATGGGGGTGCCTAACTTAAATATAAAATTTCAACCTCCTAACTCTTTTCGTTCTTGAGATATTTTGTTCACAGACACACAGACACACAGACAGACTGACAGACTGACAGACAGACAGACAGACCATGTCGCGAAAACCACTTTTTTAGATTCAGGGGACCTCAAAACGTGTATATCCATCAAAATCTCGACATCGAATTTTTGACATGAATCCAATACTTTCTCTCTCTATATATATATTACATATATATAGAGGTAAGAGAAAGTAAAAAAATAGTCACCCTATAGACCAGTGTTCTGCAAAGCAAAAAATTCCGCTTGCCTAACATAAAAGCAGCAGATAACATCACATTAAATAAAAATCTAATGCAAGTGCCTCCTGAACTATCCGCCGCAGGCGGACCCTCAACTTAGTCCTTTTTAGCATTTCGTTTCAAAATTCCTACAGGTCGTTGAGAGAGTCTAGCCCAGCGTTTTCCAAACTGGGAGCTATGACACAAGAATAGCTCTGAAGATGACGTATTAATGTCGAAATAAGCTGAATGTTTTAACCAGTGCCAACGGTTCTTTGGATTATATTAACAAGCTTCGAATTGCATGCCTAAGTGATATACGAAATTTCATTCTCTGCTCAGCTCTTTGTTTTTGATATAGCTACCTGGAATATTGTTTCGGCTAAATGACCTCAGTAACCGAAAGGACAAAAAACTAAGAGGGACCGGAGCCTTTTTTAAGATTTAGGGGGCCGGCCTCAAATGCCAATCTTGGGACCGATGCGATCGCAATCCTTTCTATCTACGTATAGAGTGTTTATTACTCATTACTCGTTCTTATAGAGCTAAAAGAAAGTAAAATTAATTGGATAGTACAATGAAAGAACTAATTAAGTTATATTTACTTTTTTAATTGAAAATTACACTTACGCTAAGATTACATCTGTTTAAGTAGGAGAAACAAGAAATTTGAAATCAAGAACGAAGCAGTGTCAACCGGTTCGCGATGGCGGCGGGATTGACAACGCAGGATTAAAGACAACTTGGTTTCATTTGTTATGGACTAGACATCGCTTTATTTGATCTGATTGATTCCCTCCCCTTGTATTATTGGCAATCTAGGAGCATACACGACAAATAACATCGCAGAAAAAACTTGAAGGGAAATAAGTAAATTTACACAAAAGAAAAAAGAATCTCAAATTGTTGAATATCTATGACAAAACGTTTTTGAAGGTGTCTTTCGACATCGAGGCCATTTAAACCATTAGTATTGGGGTATCAGGATGGATAACTTCTTACCTCCGGGCACAAGAAGCGAGAGTTCTACCTCGGTATTAATGTTAGAGCTCTGATAAGGAAGATTATTAGAAGCGAAACTTTAAATCAAGAACGAGAATAAATATACTTTTTATAAACACTTTGCAAATGTTCAGTAGATTTAAAAAAAAAATTTTTTTTAAACAAAATTCCTTGGCCTGCAGAACGTTACGATACACGCTGCATCTCCTCAATCTCGATTGAACTATTGAAAAAAAAAAACCGAACAAATTTGAATTTTCAGTAGCAGGGAACCGAAACGTCAGCTGTGAGGATTAATTAAATTAAGAAAAAACTTTAGCTGCATCTTTCATTTTTCTATCATCTTATATCAAATTTTATTATTGGTCGAATTTAGATTGAAAATTAATCTACGAGAAACGGGTAAAGGCTATTGGGCTTTAAGACAAAAGTCAATATAAACAATCACTTTAACAAACATAAAACTAAAGACCATTATTCATTTAATGATAATAATAATAATAATGCTTTTCATTCACTAAGAGCAATTTTTCTACATGTGGGAGAGAGAGAGAGAGAGAGAAATGAATGTGCAGTCGCTCTCTCCTTCAAAGTTAACTTTATTAATTATTTAAGACAAAACGTTTAAAAAGATTTGTCTTTTAACTCCATTCCCTCTATCAAATTAAAATATAGACTCCTCTAAACGCAAATTTGTTTTCCCAATTTTCGAAATCTCCAGGCTTTGGGAAAGCCGTAGAATTCTGAATACCCGAAGAGATGTAAGGAAAATAATTAGCCATTTGAGAAACTTAGGCTCATAGCAATCCGTTCGTTTGAACTTTTCTTAAAGACAACATTTGCAATTTAATCGTCTATTTTTCATTTCAGATTTTGTCCTGTTCTTCTTTCTATTAATGAACTTACCCCCTCCCACCCCCCGCCCCTCAATCAATTTGCATTCTCTGCTCTATCTCTTTTAAAAGAAAAGAAAATCTGGCTTTCATAAAGGAAACAGATACACAAGGACCTTCTCTATCCGAAAAAAGAAAAGTTCACAAAAGAAAACAAACTCTCAAGTCGAAATAAAAGAACAAAAAAAAAAAAAAAAAAATTAAACTTGGAGAGGAGAAAAAAAAGAACAAGAGTGTGCAAGAGAAAATGTAGAAACAAATTGAAATTAAGAGTTAAAATATGACTAACTGGTCAAGTTGAAAACTCGTTATTTCTCCTTAAGGGGCCACAGGAGGCAAAGCTGTTCGCATATTTTTGCCAAGAGATGGCGTTAAGGGTCTTGAGAAGTGGGCAAAAAAGCCCAACTAATACGAAAGTTTCCCAACAGATGGTAGGATGGTAGGGTTATATTTAATCTCATGCATTTGGTTGATTTTAATTGATCTTTTAATAATGAATTTTTTATATATTATAATCTTATCTTATCTTATCTTATACTATTAAACGAGCAATGTATGTTTGTTTGTTTATATATATGCATATCAGTTCTCGAAAACGGCTCTAACGATTTTTTTCAAATTTTAAATATATACTACTGTATTTGTGGTCCCAAAATAAAATTGTGCTAGGTCTTATGTTTGGGAAAATTCGGGTACTAGTACTTTACTGGTGTACTTTTTTAGTTTTTTCCAATTTTCTCGAAATTCCCTTTAAAGATTTCTTTCAAATTTTAAATAGTTCTTAGTTCCCGTATAAAAAACAAATTGCGCTAGGTCTCGTCTTCGGGAAACATCGAGTACTAGTACTTTACTGGTGTACTTTTTTTTCCAATTTTCGTTTTAAAGGTTTTATAATGTTCAAAGCCTAGTGGGCTTGCTTCCAGGTCAAAACCTCCCTTTCTTTACCCTGGACCAACAAATTTAACTCTCCATGAATATTAAATTTTAATTAATGTGCAATTTTGTAAATTTAATTTTTTATATCAATAATTACTAACAATGTATTTAATTTAATAATGTCAAAAGGCCAATTAGTAGAAAAATACCTATTATTTAAATACTAATTTCTGATTATTATTAATTAATTTTATTGAAAATAATAATTTTTAATTGTCTCCAGGCTGACGCATTTCCTGGGCAACTCTCTTATATCTAATGATTAAAGTTTTCTTATGAGGCACTGTCTCCGCTAAGTAACCACTCAGTAATATTGCTATTCCTCAAAACTCTCCCTGGACTGTTACTTCTTATTTTGGTGTTTTTATTGATGTTTCCATTGAGGAGCAAGTTGTCTCGTTATAATTTCTTTAAAATTTTAAGTATTTTCCTATTTCTTCTATACAAATCAAATTCGCGCCCCTCGAGTACTAGTACTTTACTGGTGTACTTTCTTTAGTTTTTTACAATTTTATAAAAAAAAGACCGAGCTCCGGCTCGGTTACCCCGAACTAGAGATTTATAACAGCATAAAAATATCTAAATACAGTATAGGCTTATAAGTGATCTGAATCCCCTTAAATAAATAAGTAAACATTAGACCCGAGTCCTCCACCTGCCCCTAAATTTGACGGTTTTTAATAAATTTATTTTCTGTTTTAACAGATTTGAAATTGAATCGTCTTGTTTTTTAAGAGAAGTTTATTGATTATCAGTTTATTGATGTTGAATTACTACTATCGGTAAGAATGACACTAGACTGTAGGGCTGGACGGTAATGGATTTTCATTACCGACCTCGATAATGAAAAAAAAAAACCGGTTTTTCTCGAAAGTCGGTAAAAACCGGTTTTTCTCGAAAGTCGGTAAAAATTTTTTTACCGCCCGCGGAACCAAAGTTTGCCGCCGCGGAACATTTTTTTTCGCGGAACCAAAATTTTTTCCCGTCCGAAAAAATATTTTACCTTTTTTTTTAGAGACGCCAATTTTTTTGCCGCCCGCGGAACAGAAATTTGCCGCCGCGGCACATTTTTTTTCCGCGGAACCAAAATTTTTCCCCGTCCAAAAAATATTTTACCTTTTTTTTTAGAGACGCCAATTTTTTTGCCGCCCGCGGAACAGAAATTTGCCGCCGCGGCACATTTTTTTTTTTTCGCGGAACCAGAATTTTTCCCCGTCCGAAAAAATATTTTACCTTTTTTTTAGAGACGCCAATTTTTTTGCCGCCCGCGGAACAGAAATTTTCCGCCGCGGCACATTTTTTTTTCGCGGAACCAAAATTTTTCCCCGTCCAAAAAATATTTTACCTTTTTTAGAGACGCCAATTTTGCCGCCCGCGGAACCAAAGTTTGCCGCCGCGGAACATTTTTGTTTTTCGCGGAACAAATTTTTTTGCCGCCGCGGAACATTTTTTTTTTCGCGGAACCAAAATTTTTTACCGTCCGAAAAAATAAGTTTTTACCGACTTTCGAAAAAAAAACCGGTTTTTACCGAATTAGAGGTTCGTTACCGCGTTTTCGGTAAAAAATTTTTACCGGTTTTTACCGGTAAACCGGTTTACCGTCCAGCCCTACTAGACTGTCCCGATGAAGAGCGTTACTGGTGCCCGAAACGTCGACAGAATTTTGTCCCATAGACTAAATTGTATTTATTGTATTTAATACTCAGAGCCAGTATAGAAAATAGTCTTTTTTTTTTTTTTTAGTTTTTTGTAAATAAATAAATGTGTCTGGACCCCAATTTATAGAGGGGGTGCAAATATGGAAACTGTGTTTTATTTTTTGTTATAACTAGTTTGTTTACCAATGGAATTTTTCTAAATTCTAGGAATAACTTCAAAAACATGTTATACACAATTGGATTTATGCGAAACAATAGGTTTACATTGTAATAATAATGGTTAATTAAAAATTTGCTTTTTGGCCTAATTTCAAAATGTGCTGGTAATGTGGAAACATTGATTTTTTGGTTAAAAACTCGGAATTTCACCCACAAGCGTCGGTGGGTATAATAAGTGATTAAATATTTTTTTAAAAGCTTACCCCAAACGTTTGAAAAATCTAAAAAGCTTTAAACAACTATTTCACAGACAATAAAGCACGAGGTGACTGGGGGGCTCAGGGCCCCTACAGGCTTATTAAAGAAACACAGTAAGAAGTTAATACGATCCCCTCTAAATTAGAGCACCTCTCAAGCCCTACAGGCTACGTTTCCACATTACCAGCAGCTTCCATGATTGCACCTCTTCCTCTAAAATATAATATTTAGTATCTTTAGAAAACTTTTTGTCTTCGCCTCTAAAGTATTCAATGTTTATTTTTCCCGAAATCGATTTTTATTTTATCTAAAGGGTTATTTCTCTTTCATTATATTTACGCGAAATCCTTCGGGTTGCGTAAAAAAAAAGATTAAAAAAAATATTTCTAAAAGAAGAATAATATTTGAAATTCAATAAAAATAATTTTTTCGAGAAAATGTCACTTCCATTTTTTTTTTTTTTTTTTTTTTTTTTTTTTTTTTTTTGTACTATAAACCCGAGTATAAAAATAACACTGTAATATTTTGATAGGAATTAGGAGGTAACAAAAAAGGGGTTTTGTATTTTATCTCACTTTATACTCTCTTTCATAACAAAACAAAACAAAAATTAAAATAAAATTTATATGCAAAATATGTAAAGGATTAAATATGGCAACAAAAAATAAAATTTGGATTGATTGAACCCTAAAAAAAAAAATAAATAATATTATTTAATAATGAAAGAAAAAACTTTTATAATTTTTTTACTCTGTTAAAGGAGATGTTTCGTTTATTTTTTAATCAATGAGAGATTTTTTTTTTTATCAAATATACGTAGCCTATTAAACAAAAAAAAAATATTTTTTTTTTTATTATTAAATAAAAACGTCACAGAGCTCAATTCTGGTGTGAGATATTGAATTTTTCATCCCTTCAAGGGGTTGGCAATTGTGATCTATATATGGAGGAGGAATTCAGCATTTATTAGGTTTGCCCATTGGAGTTAAACTTTTAGAAAAATTCGACTTTAAAAAATAAGTTTAGAATATATTCTTTTTCTCTTACCTATATATATGTTAATCAATATATAGAGAGAAAGTATTGGATTCATGTCAAAATTCGATATAGAGTTTTTGATGGATACCAGTATATAAGTTTTGAGGTTCCCTGAATCCAAAAAAGTGGTTTTTCGCGACATGGTCTGTCTGTGTGTGTGTGCGTGTTAAATTTTTAGCATGATGGAATTGAGCTAGGAGGTTGACATTTTATATTTAAGTTAGGCACACCCCTGGAGCGTGAAAATAAGCTTTTAATCAAAATCGGCCAAAGAGTACTAGTACTTTACTGATGCACCTTTTTAGTATTTTTCGATTATCTCAAAATTCTCTACGATTTTGATTAAAATTTAAAAAATCAATCTTTAAAATGTATATTCTCATTTTGCCCTCAAAATTGTTTGAAGCACACTTTACTCTTGTACTTCATAGGAAAGATAGGAGAAATGGTCGCCATGGTAACAAAATATCAATTTTATTCTATGCTTATAAATTTTACAACAACTCTCGGGCTTGGCGTAGTTGGTAGCGCGCCTACCTTGAATACCAAGGGTCGAGGGTTCGGATCCCAGGCAGTCCGATGATTTTATTTAGGCCATTTGGATACCAAATGGCTTAAATAAGAATGCCTGGACCCCCAATTGATATATTTACAAATAACGGGTATCGTTTAAAGTCTTAAATGGCCTAAGTTGCCGAAAAGACTGTGTGCATGTGTGTTTGAATGGGAAAAAAGTGTGAGTGTTAAAAAAAAAAAACTTAATTCTAATATATCGGCGGGAAAGTAAATATATGTCGAACCCGAAGGTAAGACCATCACACCAGATTTTTTAATTTGCGTATATCTCTGGATCACTCATCGGATAAGATTGGGGTTTGGAAAATTTATAATTCTAAGTGATCATGAGAAGGTTATAAAACGACGAAGGAATCAGCCCGGGATATTATAACGTGGGCAATATTTATCGCGGACCACGATTTTCTCAACTTCTACTGGATCAAATCTTTTGAAGCTCAGTAAACCCTAACACCAAATTGAATAACAATTCCTTGATAGAATAGGATTTTTATTCTACACAAATATTCATATAACAAAACTTAATTAAAACTAATCATTCTGTATATGATTTAGAGAATAGACCTGGATAAGCTCTGATGAAGGAGAGCGGGAAAGTTTGTTCGCTTTTTTTATAATATTTCAAAACTAAATTTGATGTGTGTACCTGTTCGAATTTGAAAAAAAAAAAAAAAAAACTCTAATTAACTTTGAAGTCGAAAGGTTGAGGAACTTTGATTTAGTGCGATCAGGAGCAGAGATTAAATGAAGTCACAATTTTATAGATATGCTTTTGATTCTGAGTAATAATTTGACTAGCAGGGCAAGTTCTTATTCCTTCCTCCCTCTCTGTATGCGAGAGGATCGATTCTGCAGACAAGATTCAGGTCACCTCGCCGCTTTGCTCTCTCCGGCTTCAAACCCAATCATTTGAAAAATTACAAAAATTTGAATTATTCTAATAAAATAGCACAGGCAAATCTTCTTCGCCCCCCGCCCTGATTTGAATTCACAATTTTGATCTTTCTCATCATTTGGGAGAAGCTTTGAGTTTGACATTTTTCTATCATTGAGTTTGACATTTTTCTATCAAATTCTCCTATAAATTAATAGAGGAAAAGTTATTTTTTTTCAACCTAATTGATGATAAAGGGTGAAGTGGTGGTTCTGGGTTAGATCTCGTTTGATCTCAGTGCCGCAACAAGGGGGGTCTAGGGGGCGACGGCCTGGGGCGCTTAAAGAAAGAAAGGGGCGGGGGGCGCTGTCAGAGTTTATATTTATACAGAAAAAATTTTATTATTCACTTTATAGTAAAAATAATATTAAATATGTATTTTTTTGTTATTAGAAGAAATAGGTATGTATAATGTAATATTTATCTAGAGGCAACAGCGCCTGCTCAAGGGGAGGGGGTGAGCGTCAGAATTTGTCTAGGGGCGCCAGAATTTAAGGGCGGCATAAATATAAAACATAATTTTTTGGAAGGAGGAGGGGGAGGGCGCAAATTATAATCTTGGCCCGGGCGCGTTTTCCTTGGTTCGGCTCTGACCTAGCTTATTAAGGGCATGAAAGAAGATATGGCCCAGAATAAGTAAGCACTTGAAAAAATCTTTGATTTTCGATTCCCATTGAAGAAATAATTGAGAAATTTTAATTTTTCACTCTCTTTTTCGAATAGTAAACTTTTGAAGTAAAAATTTCAAGTTTTTTTTTTTTTTATAAAATTCCTTGTTTATTATTATTTCATTTTCTAATTCACATATATCCTAGTTTTCCCAAGGGGGAGGAGAAGGGGGGTTTGATCCTCAAAACCTCCTTATCCTGAGTACGCCTATGCAGAAAGTCCAAGTTTAAAAAATTCCAACATGACAATTAAATTAATTTTTATTAGAACTGATAAATTTATATGAAAAAAGAATCCATTTTTCCCTCAGGTAAAGAGGGGAAAAACATTATTATTAGGGAGAATTTTAATTATAGACCAATTTTTGTATTAAATATTTATTAAAAATATGTAAATACTGTACAACGTTTCAACTGCTTATTCTGCAGCCGTTATCAAGCACTGTGCACTTGCTCCGACTCAAGTGAACTAGTGTAGTTCACTAGCTCACTTGAGTCGGAGCAAGTGCACAGTGCTTGATAACGGCTGCAGTGAACTGACTCAAGTGAACTAACTGTTACACTAGTTCACTTGAGTCGGAGCAAGTGCACAGTGCTTGATAACGGCTGCAGAATAAGCAGTTGAAACGTTGTACAGTATTTATATATTTTTAATAAATATTTAATACAAAAATGTGGTTATAATAAAAATTCTCCTAATAATAATATTTCAAACCACAAAAGCTTTAATAAACACATTCGTGATAAATATAACCTAACAAGGGAAAAACATTTTACAAAATTTTACATCTTGACTAAAGTCTCGGTTACACGGGGCGATTTAGTCGTTGCTTCCGCTACTATTAAATAGTCGCTGCGACTGGATTAGAACATGTTCTAACTCTAGAGTCAGCACTTCCAGTACCGAGGCCTTTGGCGGGAATAAGACGGTAATGTTGCGGGAAGATGGTTTTTCGCAAATATCTCGAAAACTATGCGGTTTTTCGCAAAAATTCATCTATACAAAAATAGCCGAAATTGAATTACAAACAAAAATAGTTTAGTACATAATCACGCTGAAGTGAAGGGTTCAGGAGATTTACAGGGGTAAAATTTGTAATTCATATAATGGTTGTCATGGTAACAAGATATAAATATTCTCTATCTCAGTGTCTCCTTTCATATGAAATATAAATTTTACCCCTCTAAATCCCCCATGGCGCTTATTGATAATTGTATCGTCCATTCTCTTGTAAAATATAACCTATTTTTTTATTTTTTTAATATTTATTCCATTAAAAAATAAAAATAAAAAAAAATAAAAATAGGAAGAGGAAAAAATCCTCTCTGAGAGATAAAATGAAATATCTCCTTTAAAAACAAAATTAATTTTTTTTATTTTTATTCAAAAAAAAAAATTAAAGGTTTTGCATTTTTTTTCTTTGTTAAACTAGTCAACCCGCCTTCTGCGGGCCGCTCCCATCTCGATTAAATAATGTTATTATTATTTTCAGCAATGGCCCTGGGCGTTTGCACCATTTGGCCAGCAAGAAGACTAAATAATGGGTTTAAAAGAAATTTTTTTCTTGTTTTTTAACTTTTGCAAATATGTATTTTGTAAACCTCTTTAGCCTAATGGCGTGTAGCTAAATGGGCAAAAAAAAAAAACGTAAATAAATGTGCTTGGTCACAAATATTGTAATTAACATATCAATATACATTGTTTAGAGCAGGGGTTCCCAAACTTTTTCGGTTCCCGGCGCCCTTAATATATCAGAATTTTTCTGGGGCGCCCCATGTCAAATCTCAGACCAAGCCTTATGTTACTAATAGTTTTTCTTCATTTTGAATTCAGCGCAGCTTACATATCGTTAAATTTAAGCGCTGGTCCGAGTAACATTTTATAAAGTAATAATATTATTAATATATAAGTGTAGGAAAATTTTCACGGCGCAATAAGGGAAAATAAAGGGAAAGTTTCAGCTTTAATTGTATAATGCCATCATCAGTTCTTATGAGAATTTTGGCAATCTCAATATGCATCCCTATAGTGTAGGCGTATACTTTGAGATTGCCAATATTCTCATAAGAACTGATGATGGCATTATCTAATTAGAGTCCAAACGTTTTCTTGGATTGAAATTTTCATTTGATAGAGGCGCTGCTGTTTGGCTTCGTATTTAAATAATGTATATTAATATATAAATATGTATCATCAAAGGCGAAAGATGCCGAAAAGACAAAAAATAGGTGTTTATTTAACCTGTTGTATTTTTTTTAATTTAACAAAATTAATTCCAAAGGTCTTATGTAAAAATGACTGAAATTCAATATTTGTTTCAGCAAAAAATAAATCTATATTTCATCAAAGTTATTTAAAAAAAATAATTTCAATTGGAAATGAATAGAATTTGAAGAGGTTTTGATTTTGGTTGTAGATGGAGGTGCGGTAGAGAATAATTAGCGAAATTATTGGCTAAGATTGCAATTGATCAGTTTCGGTCATTCGTTTGACCATCGTCTGGCCTGCGAAAAGATTTTTTATAAATATGTATAAAAGTGTGAAGAACAATATTGTATTATATGAGTAATATAAAAATCAATTTCAAGAAAAATATAAGCATAGTTATCATTAGAGACCGGACAAAAAGCATAAAAAAATGGAAAAAAAAGTGCTTAAAAAAGCATAAAAAACTTGAATAAAAAGTTGTTAAATAAGCATATAAGTTGAAAAAAGCATCTCATAAGCAATTTTTACTCATACCAATGGCGTATACAAATTTTTTTTTAAAGAAACTAAATTTATTCCGCCCAACCCTGCGAATTTTTTTTTTTTTGCGGAACCAAATTTTTTCACACTGCGGAAAATTTTTTTTTACAGGGCTATATTTTTTCACACTGCGGGGTTTTTGGAAAATTTTTTTTGGGGGGGCGCCCCCCTCTCCTTATATACGTCCCTGGTGTATGCGTGTGTGAATGGGAAAAGTTTTTTAATAAAAAAAAAAAAAAATTATAAATATTCGTAAAATAAGTTAAAATAAGCACGAAAGGGAAAAAAAAGCATGAAAACTCAAAAAAAGCAAAAAAAGCATAAAAAATGCAATCTCAATGCACTTAGTTTTTCCTAATTCGTGTAGAAATTAAATATCTAATGGTTGCTTATAAAATTCAGCAATAAGCATTTTGCTTAAAATCCGGTCTCTAGTTATCATACATGTTGATTAAGTTTTGTATATATAAAATTCATACAAAGAACATTTTAATAAATAAATACAATACAAAAATAAAATACCATTTAATTTCCCTATAAAATCCTCAAGTTCCTTTTTAAGGAAGTATACCGAAATATATATTTATACTGCGGGAAAAAGCCACCATCTTCAACCAAAATCGAGTAAACCTCCTTAAAATTCCTTCAAATATCCTTTCTCGAACTGTTCCTACAAATATATATAGAATTTTTTATTTCCTTATATGGAAGATGTTATGTATAAAGGAACAAAGCGACAAGCGACCTAAATCTTTATAAATAAAGGGCATTTCATGTGCGCGCTTGTAAACAAACGCATGACTTTTTTTCTTGTTTTATACAAAGTAATAATGTTGTGATTTAATTAAAGAGGTAGATCTCTTTTTTCCCTACAAGATAACGGTCTTAACTAAATTTCGATCATAACGATGGCGCTTGGTTCCTTTATGCATAACACCGCCTATATGCAGTATAAGCCTAGACTTCTAAATCAGAGATGTTCGTTTCCCTTCTTAAGCGACAAAAAAGAATTTCAGATGATTTGACTACCAATCAATTAAAATGTGGGAGAATAATTATAATTATTATTAAATGGGAGGCTAGTCCTCTGAGCGCCTCCCCCTTTCTATTCAAAAAATGTGTAATTAGTCACACCTGGATATTCGGTTGAATTAGAGGGGGACGCGTGCGTGACCTCTGACTCAAAACTAAAGGAAATGATTCCCAGTCTGATGCTTTACATAAAAAAGATGAGAGAGAGGGTTGCAACCAGAACTCCATATAGGCCTACAACTTTATCAATTTTATATACTTTCAATACAAATAACGAAATACGTAGGCCACTGTATGTAAACATCCTCCTTCGATCAATGACTAATTCTTGGCATAAAATTATGATTCACTCAGCGCCAGTGAATATTAAGAAATTCGAAGACTTGACCTCGTCTGATCCACATATTTACAAGCAAATATCGAATTAAAAAATGTGTAAACGTCATCATTATCATCATGAAAATGTGAAGTATTTACAATGTTTTTTTTTTTTAATATAAAAGGTATAAGAATGTATTAATATATACAATACTTTCTCTCATTCATAATCTTAACAGTTAAATAGTGATATTAAATTTTTAATTTTACTTTCCAAGGAGTTTCTCTGGCAAAGTATTATATATAATCACAAGGAATACACATTTTAACTTTGCCCACCAGCCGGAAAGTTGACTAGGTAGAGTAAAAAAAATGGAAATTGAACTGAAGCTGCCAAAATGCATTTTGAGGTTCCCTGAATCCATTTAAGTAGTTTTTTGGAATGAACTCTGTGAGTATGGGGTAATTAATAAACGAAAACTCAAAAACTATTTATTCAATTGTTTTGAATTTTGAATACATAAACTAAAAGTAAAAATCTGGTGGGACTGACCGCAGAGCACACAACTTTGTCTTATCTCAGTAATCGAAAGTTGTGTGCTGTGCTGCCAGTCACACCAGATTTTGTGTAGACACATATTTAGTTTCCGCCAATATAGAGATAGATTCAAGATATAAAATTTATAAACATGGGAAGATATTTATATTTTGAAACCATGGCAACCATTTCTCCTATCTTTCCTATGAAGTACAGGAGTAAAGTGTGCTTCAAACAATTTTGAGAGCAAAATGAGAATATACATTTCAAAGAGCATATAAAAAATAATGAATTTTAATCAAAATCGTTAGAGTGAATTTGGAGAAAATCGAAAAAAACTGAAAAAGTACATCAGTAAAGTACTAGTACTCTTTGGCGGATTTTGTTCAAAAGCTTCGTTTCCGCCACCGCTTTGAATACCATTTTCCAATTATTTACACCCTAGGGAACCGTAATTTTACATTTTATTAAAATGAAAAAAAAAGGGGGGGGGGGGGGCGAGGAAAAAACCTTTTGAAATGTCGAATTTTAGGGGAGGAAGAGTTTTTATTTTTCATTTTAAAGATTTGATTAAAATATTTTTCGTAAAGCGATTTAGAACCTCGAATGGGAGATTTGTGAACCCCTGATGGGGGGTACCCTACCCCTAATTTGATATAATGATAGCCTAAAACCACCCCCAGAAAATTTTCAACGAATTAAAAAAAAACTCGATGATAATCGGTCCAGTAGTTTCGCAGACAGATCGACAGAATTTTATATAATAGGCCTAGTATAGATATACAAAATTACTTATTTTATTTTTTCAAGGTCGCGGGAGCGACTCGTCGCGACAAGTTAAAAGCAAAAGAAAGCAAAGAAACTCTTAATACTACCATTTAGTTGATATTGCAATAGATGTCAATGCCCATTGCATTTAGATGGACGAGTCGTCCCTAGACTATATTATCAAGAATGATTTTAAATCCTTAATAAAAGATAGGACGTAAAAATTTTTTGAGAAACTTTTCTTTCTGGGCTAATATCTCAAAAAGGTTTTAAGATATCGGAGCCAAATTTTTTTTATATTAAACTAGAATAGATAAGGATTATTTTTGAGCCCGAATTCAAAAAAATTCCAGTCCAAAAGAATGGCAGAGGCTCAAAGTTGAGATTTTTGCCGATTTGGAAGGTCAAAAGTAGTCTCTTATTTTTCCTTTTTTTTTTTTTTTTTCTTTTTTCTTTTCATTCTTTTTTCCAATTTTCAAATTTTTAGACAAGCTACAGGTTTCCCTGCTGGACCGATTTGGATGAAATTTAAAATACAAATAGATACTATCAAAAACCGATACCTTTGATATAAAATTTCATTTTGGATCAAAAGTGACTTTTTGAGAGGTATTCAAAATTTCAAATTTGTCCTATCTTTAACGTGGCGAAAAGACAGTTCTAACTATTTTGCTCCCTGATGACGTCATCTAGGAACATATATTTATTATTATTAGTAATTTTCATCCCTAATGGAACAAAAATTTTTTTAGGATAGATCCATTCAGATAGAAATAGATTAACGTGATAAGAAGGAGTGCTAACAACATAACAAAAATAAAAAACGTAAAATTTTATAAAATTTGGTGAAATCCTATGTTTATCGTTTCGAATGGATACCAAACGATGTATTTACAATCTACCAACATAACAAAAATATAAAACGTAAAATTTTATAAAATTTAGGGAAATCCTATGTTTATCGTTTCGAATGGATACCAAACGATGTATTTACTTCTACCAACATAACAAAAATAAAAACCTAAAATTTTATAAAATTTGGTGAAATCCTATGTTTATCGTTTTGAATGGATACCACACGATGTATTTACATCCACCAACATAACAAAAATAAAAAACCTAAAATTTTATAAAATTTGGTGAAATCCTATGTTTATCGTTTCGAATGAATACCAAACGATGTATTTACATTCTACCAACATAACAAAAATAAAAAACCTAAAATTTTATAAAATTTGGTGAAATCCTATGTCTATCGTTTCGAATGAATACCAAACGAAGTATTTACAATCTACCAACATAACAAAAATAAAAAACGTAAAATTTTATAAAATTTGGTGAAACCTATGTTTATCGTTTCGAATGAATACCAAACGATGTATTTACATTCTACCAACATAACAAAAATAAAAATCCTAAAATTTTATAAAATTTGGTGAAATCCTATGTTTATCGTTTCGAATGAATACCAAACGATGTATTTACATTCACCAACATAACAAAAATAAAAAACCTAAAATTTTATAAAATTTGGTGAAATCCTATGTCTATCGTTTCGAATGAATACCAAACGAAGTATTTACAATCTACCAACATAACAAAAATAAAAAACGTAAAATTTTATAAAATTTGGTGAAATCCTATGTTTATCGTTTCGAATGAATACCAAACGATGTATTTACATTCTACCAACATAACAAAAATAAAAATCCTAAAATTTTATAAAATTTGGTGAAATCCTATATTTATTGTTTCGAATAGATACCACACGATGTATTTACATTCTACCAACATAACAAAAATAAAAACGTAAAATTTTATAAAATTTGGTGAAATCCTATGTTTATCGTTTCGAATGGATACCAAACGATGTATTTACAATCTACCAACATAACAAAAATAAAAAACGTAAAATTTTATAAAATTTAGGGAAATCCTATGTTTATCGTTTCGAATGGATACCAAACGATGTATTTACATTCTACCAACATAACAAAAATAAAAATCCTAAAATTTTATAAAATTTGGTGAAATCCTATGTTTATTGTTTCGAATAGATACCACACGATGTATTTACATTCTACCAACATAACAAAAATAAAAATCCTAAAATTTTATAAAATTTGGTGAAATCCTATGTTTATTGTTTCGAATAGATACCACACGATGTATTTACATTCTACCAACATAACAAAAATAAAAAACTTAAAATTTTATAAAATTTGGTGAAATCCATGTTTATCGTTTCGAATGGATACTAAACGATGTATTTATTTTTTACTGTTTGGAATGCATATTAAAAGATCTATTCATGGGATAACTTAATATTTAATAAACAAAAATTAATAAATAATATTTTCATGTAATATTTCACAAAAAGAAGTGAAATTCAGAAAAAACATCGGAGATAAGGGCGCCTCGCATATTTTGCCTAGGTCGAGGTGAATCAAAAAATGCGCCTCGCTTTTCTGATTTATATAAAAGCGAGGATATATGAAACAAATAAAATTCTGTAGGGGTTTTATTTAAGTGAAAATATTTCCTCGCTTTTATATAAATCAGAAAAGCGAGGCGCATTTTTTTGATTTCACCTCGACGCTAGGCAAAATAATGCGAGGCGCCCCTTTTGCATCTCCGATGTTTTTGGCTGAGATTTATTAATTAAGCTAAGCCTGAAGATTGAACACAACTCGGGTTCGAGCCAAATAATTCAACAATGCCGAAGTCTCCTATTAGGGCAGGAAAGGGAGAGAAGATCTCACTTTAGAGACACAAAGGGCCCAATTTGAGGTTGCTTAAGGGCCTTAAAAAAGGGGATGATTCCGAATGGGTAACCCTAGACCTGCCGAAAGGGGTGGGCCGCGTGGAGCACTTCCTCCATTGGCATTATAAAGAAACCCTTCTATTTTATGAATTGATAAAATTTAACGCATGCGCAAAGCTTTCCCTTTTATTCACACCTTTTTGAGCAAGGAGATGAGCCTAAACAAAAATTAATTTACCCCCCAGTAACGTCATAAATTTTTTTTTAAATTGATACAATGTCAGAGGTTCGTTAAAAAAAAAGGTAATTGAAAATCTAATATAGACGCTTGTGTATTGTCGAGGAACAAAGGAAATAAAATAAAATATTTGAAATTATTAAAATCAATAACGCACCAAGGCAACCTTTCTTTCTTTTTATTCTCAAAACAACAAAAGGTAAATTAACAATTTAATCAACTTACAAACTAAATTAGGGAATTAAAAATTGTAAAAAGTAAAGAGAGAGAGAGAGAGGGAAGTATTATATTTATGAACAAAATATGGTGTGGCTTATCACACCAGACTTTTGGGTCGACATATATTAGTATTTAGTTTCCGCCGATATACTAGAATTCTAGATGTAAAATTTATATATTTATCTTTTGTTACCATGGCAACCATTTCTCCTATCTTTCCTATGAAGTACAAGAGTAAAGTGTGCTTCAAAAGATTTCAATGGCAAAATGAGAATATATATTTTAAAGAACATCTAAAAAATAATTGATTTTTGAATTTTAAACAAAATCGTTGAAGCGAATTTAGAGAAAATCGAAAAAAAAAAAAAAAAAAAAAAAAAAAAAACTGAAAAAGTAAAGGACTAGTACTCTTTGGCCTGGCCAATTTTGTTCAAAAGCTTCATGTCATGTGCCAGAGGGGTGCCTAACTTAAATATTATATAAAATTTCAACCTCCTAGCTCTTTTCGTTCTTGAGATATTTTGTTCACAGTTACACACAGACAGGCCATGTCGCGAAAATCACTTTTTTGGATTCAGGGGACCTCAAAACGTGTATATCCATCAAAATCTCGACATTGAATTTTTGACATGAATCCAATACTTTCTCTCTATATATACATTACATATATACATAGGTAAGAGAAAGTCAATTAAAAAACAAATTGGTTGTCCCAAAAGAACAAGTTTCAGTTTCAGGGGGGAGGTGAAAGGTAGGCCTAAAAGGACAACATTTCGGTGCTTCTCAAGGCAAAAAGGGTTTTTATTATACTCGTAGAATGGTAGCACTAACGAATATCAAAATTCTCAAGTTTCGGCTTAAGCTCTTTAAAATATACACTAAACTAGTTATTTTTTCTTTTTTTAAACCTATAAAAAATTATTTCTAATATTGGATAGGATTTTTAACAAAATTTTAATTTTGCAAAAATATTTATTAACTAGTATTACTAGTAACTAGTATTATTAACTACTTATTAACTATTAACTAGTCAGCACAAAATACACCAATATTATTATTATCTATTTCACTGCAATGTCAAAAGAAGTCTTTAAAGCGGTCCTTATTTTCAATTTCCTTGATTTCATTTTATGCGCCGCCCACCAAAAAAAAGCGATTGGTGGAAATATAAAGTTTCTGTTCAATCGGAGGTGATTTAGGGTGCCACACGTGGCTAAAAGTTTAGAAAAATCGAACACGAGTTGAGGGGAAGGGGGAGGGGGCGAAACCCGCCGAAGGTTTAAATATACTGCAAACCTTGGGGGGCTCTGCATATTCCTGGTCAAAACAAAAAAAAATTCATCAATTTCTGTTATCAATTCATTTCAGGAATTTTGTGAGTCTCCCCAAATGGGGACCTGCGTGTTTTTTTTCTTGGTCTCGCCCCATAACGTTCTTTTATAAAATTTCATTTTGAAATTCGAACGAGAAGTTGGTCAAATAATAGAGCGTGGCAGACAGATGGACGGACACTCCGCTATTATATATACAGATGACTGACCAATTTGAAAATCTCAAAGTCCTCTCCCCTAAGTATAAAATTCTGGTTACATTTCTTGATTATTTCAGTTTATTAACGCCGCATCTTCTCTTCAATTGTCAAATTTGTAGCCCTGAATTTAAAAGCTCTGAGATTTTTGTAAAATTTTATTCCCTAAATATATAATCAATCTCCCGAATTACATAGATAGCTTAGGTATTAGGGTACTCTAACTACAAAATATAAATAATATAGTTTAAAGGAATAGTGGAATAGGATTTTAAGTGAAACATATTTATGATTGTAAATTTGCTCAGGGGCCCACATCTTGTGGGTACGTGGATGGCGACCACGAGCTGTCCTAGCTAGGACTGGCAGTACTTCTGTTCTTTGCCAATGTCAGTCTCTTCCCTTCTATATTTTCAACACGCGTCAGACCGTGCGACGGGCCGGCCTGCTCTATTATTTCACAGACACAAAAACCCACCCAAGCCGACCCCGCACCGCAAGAAAGGCGAAGAAAGATGTTTGGAAATGTTTGTGGAATGGCTTCAAATGCGATATACGAGTTAAGGAAATCACTGAAAATTTCCATACCTGATAAATTTACAGCTATACAGTGACTCCAATTAATTTATAGTCTATAAATATGAACGGATATCGAATTTGTATCGAATGGCCTCTGATGCAGAGCAAACAATAACAAAAAAACACAGCAGAGATAATGATTTAAAAATATTTTTAGAAAAAAACTCAATAAATGTCTCAGTTCTTAAATTTTTAATCAGTATACGTTTGATCAAAGTGCGTTCAAATTCCAAAAATGTATAAAATAAAAAAAATGACCAATAAAAAAAAAGAAAATGGAAAAGTAAAAATCTAAAGCAATTCCATTTAAAATAAAAGTCTTCTATTATAATATTCAATTATATTCATTTTATCAATTTTATTTTGAAATCCATTTAAGGAATAGGCCAATTTAATATATTTTGGTATCATAAAAGAAAATTAAATATTCATAGCATAAGCATTTTTCGGTATCTTAGGCCATTTAGTCATTAAACGATACTTATTATATTAATTAGGAGATATTCAGGCATATTTATTTATACTATTTGGTATTCAAATAAATATTCATCGGACTGCCTAGTATTCGAACACGCACCCCTTGAGCTTTTAGATTATCAATATTGACATTTGTTATCATCTCTAACCTCCCAGGAGGGGTTATTTGATTTCTTTATCGTTTAACAAAAGATGTAAATAATTATTATTTGATCTATTGTTTATATTTCATTATTTAATCATTAAGAATGAAAACATAATAAACAAAGTAACAATCAATAAATGTCATTATTAAAATATACATTGTTGTGAATTTTCTTAATTTATAATCTGAGAAGAATCAAATTCTATTTTATAATAAATCTTTTTTTTTATATATAAATAATGTATTATTATTTCTTGTTGAATTCAATTGCTTTTTTTTATTTAATAATAAATAAATGTGTGGTTATAAAAAGATAACCTAAAAATAATAATAATAAGAATGCACTATTATTTCAATTTTTTGTTGAATTTGTTTCAATTTATAAAAAAAGAAGTTTTCTTATTATATAGAGATTACTTCATCTATTTGCTTTTTTTTTAATCACATATGAATGTAAAATATATATGAAAGTTTGAATGGAAAGGCAAATGAATATTTTATTTGCATTTATCATGTCAAAGTTGGTTGGTTGGCTGGCTTTCTTTATGAATTGAACACGATATTTTTGAAACGGATAATAGAGGAGGAGGAGGGGGAGGTGGAGGTGGAGGTGGAGGTGGAGGAGGAATATTTTTTTTGAGAGGCGCAGGGGAAACGCGATCTAAATTTATCGTTTGGCGCGTCAGAGAGAGTAAGTTAACTTAACTAAAACGAAAAAAGATGGTGGGCTCTGGCTTACCCTGAGCAATGCAGTACATAATCTGACGGGGCACCTTGATGCCTGCGGCCAGGCAAGCGGCAAACGACGCCGAAAAGTTGATCGCCATGTCGATGGTGTCGGTGGGCCTGCACAACGCGTCAAGGTCACGCGCACGCACTCAACATTGCTGAGGACAGAAATTGCAGGCAAAAAGTAGTGCACGGGAGTGATTGAGAGAGAGAAATAGACACTCACACACTAATGTTGTTGGGGAACACAAACACAAAAAATCAAAATAGAAATATCGACGTACCGTATGTGTGTGGTATGTGATAGTTTAATTATTAAAACGATGGATGATGTGGGGG
>JAKCPI010018542.1:0-12103 GCA_023213315.1 Euborellia annulipes
TAAAGACAGACAGCCTTGCAGCAAATGATATGCATAATTCCAAGGCACCGCCGGCAAGTGCTGCCACCTGGTGTCCATTCTATAAACCCTTTTGTTAAAATGAAATAATCTTTAATTTAATCAAACAAATTTCATAAAATTAGTATAAATATCACGAAGGGGACAACCTAAAGGGGGAGGGGGCCTAAAAGGCGTCCCCCTCCTCGAAAAAGCAAAAATTCAAATATTTTGGTCAATAAGAGCCTGTTGAATGGCATTTGAATAGAAAGACAGCGAAGGTAATGAGTGCGAGTGAGATGGAGAGAGTCGCTTAAAGATGCTGAGTCTCCGCTCTTGGTGCACACGAACCGGATTCCAAACAATGCGCGTGAAGTCATCTTTTCTTAGAAGCTATAAAAGAGAAATAAAAATAAAACTATTTGTTTTTGTTTTTGTTTTTTTTTTATATTCATCAAATTAGATGAAAAAAGCAAATTAAATAATTTAAAAAAATGAATATGAAATAAAAAAATTTTAATAAAGGAAATAAATAATATTCTAACTTTTGATTGATTATTGAGGTGGGATTTATTTATTTTTCTTCCTGAGACGGGTGTTAAAGTTTTTTTTTTTTTTTTTTTTAATGTTTTTTTAAAACATTCACACTTTTTTTCTCATTCACACTCACACTCACACACACATTCATACAGTCTTTTCGGCAACTGAGGCCATATAAGACTTTTTACGATATCCGTTATTAAATAATTTATCTATTAGGGGTCCAGGCATTCTTATTTAAGCCATTTGGTATCGAAATGGCTTAAATAAAATCATCGGACTGCCTGGGGTCCGAACCCGCGACGTTTGGTATATGAGGTTAGCACGCTAACCTCTACGCCATGCCCCGAGGGCGGGTGTTAAAGTTTTTTTTTTTTTTTTTTTAAAAAAACATTCACACTTTTTCTCATTCACACTCACACTCACACACACATTCACACTGTCTTTTCGGCAGCTCAGGCCATATAAGACATTTACGATATCCGTTATTTATGAATTTATATATATATAGGGGTCCAGACATTTTTATTTAAGCCATCTGGTATCCAGATGGCTTAAATAAAATCATCGGACTGCCTGGGGTCCGAACCCGCGACGTTTGGTATATGAGGTTAGCACGCTAACCTCTACACCACGCCCCGTGGGCAGGGTGTTAAAGTTAATTGTATTTTCAATTTATATTTCGGCCTCTAAGATCATTTGACTTTTGGGGAATTAAATAAAATGGCTTCCAGCAGGTGAGAGACTCAACACTCAGCGGGTCACCTATCCACGGTCCAGCAGTTCTTAGTCTTGCTTAACCCGAATTTTCTCTATTTTTTTCTGCCTTTTCTCAGAAGCTATTGAATTTAATTTATTTTCATTATTAATTTAAAAAAGTTATTTTTTTTTTATACTCAACAAATTAAAAAAAAAAAAAATATTAAACAAAGAAATTATTTTAATAATTACTTTCGATAACTAAAAATCTATTCAGTTTTTGAAAAAATGTCAAAGAATCAGAGGCGTACCGAGGCAGTTGGGGGCCTGGGGCGGAACTAGAAGAGGGGGCCGTATATTAAATTTTTTTTGGGGAGGTGCTCATCTTTAAATATCCTTCTCCTCCATACACAAAAATATTTTTAAAAAATACCGTATATCCCTGAACCCCAAGGGCCCCGGGGCCTCAAAGAGAAATTTTTATTAAATTTTGTTTTTACTTGAGCCCTGAGGGCCCCGGGGCATCTCAAAGGGAAATTTTTATTAAATTTTCTTTTTTTTTATCTAAATTTTCCCATTTTTACTTGAGCCCTGAGGGCCCCGAGGCCTCTCAAAGAGAAATTTTCATTAAATTTTGTTTTTGCATGGGCCCTGAGGGCCTCGGGGCCTTTCAAAGGGAAATTTTCATTAAATTTTTTTTTTATAAATATATGGGGCCTATGCCGGCCGGGGCCTGGGGCGGACCGCCCCCCTCGCCCCCCCCCCTCGGTACGCCACTGCAAAGAAAAAAAACTTTTTAAAATGGAGTAATTTATCACAATATGATAAAATTCAAAAATCATTAATTTTTTTAGATGCTTTTTAAAAGGTATATTATCAGATCGTCGTCTGACACAAAAAATCTGGCGTGAAAAGCACAGAACACCTTTCAATTATTAATGGTAAGAGAAAGTTGTGTGGTGTGCATTAATCACACCAGATTATTTTTCTCTTTCAATTTTTATAATCCTTCACCCATGCACCTCCCCTTCTTTGGACAAATTAAGAGGCCGAGCCAATCAACCTTAGAAACGATTAAAAACTTTGATAAATCAACCGTCTAGAACTCAAAAACCACAAATCCGATTTGCATCGGATTTTTTGTAATGATTTTAAAAATTTCTTGAAGAATATATTCACATGAAATTAAAATTGAATATTTAAAAATAAATATTTTTATTATATCTCACCATCTCTGTTCAACAAAAAAGATGAGATCTATAATTTTTACCTATCTGTATATAAAATTTCTAGGCCAAGGGGCATGGGCGTAACTAGGGGGGTGCCGGGGGCCAGAAGGCTCGTGCCCCCCCCTCTCAGAAATCTCCATACCCTAAGAAAAATTGAGAAAATATGGGGCTTTCCAGGCCCACCGGAGGATAGCTGGTCCCATGCCCAGTGGCGTCATTTGGGGGGGGGGGCGGGGGGGGGGGCATTTGCCCCCCCCAAGGGCTCTGATTTTTATAAAATTTTATATTCTAAATAAAATGCTCCAAAATACATTTACGAGTATACAAACTGTACAAAATTAAACAATTAATTAAATTAAATAAGTTTTGGCTAAATTTGAGTACCCATTTGTAAGTAAATTTTAAGAAAAAAAATGTTTGCCCCCCAAGAAAAAATTTGCCCCCCACGAGAAAAAGTTGAAATGACGCCACTGCCCATGCCCCCCCCAGCCAAATTCTCTAGTTACGCCCATGGTGGTCTTCAAACAATTTTGAAAGCAAAATGAGAACAGTATCAAGATAATAATTGATTTTTGAATTTTAAGAGAAAGTAAAAATTAATATGTCAAAATAAATTTAGAATTTTTAATCATTTTTAGAACGTTTTGAGATTAAAATTTGATTGTTTTTGCTTGAATATTTTATATACTAAGTTATTCAATCAATATCAAGGCCTGAATGTGTTTATTTAATTAAAAAACAATAAAATAGGATAAATAGAAAATAAAGGCGGGAGTTGACGTTAGAAGTCGTGAGTGTCATCAATAAACCCCCATTTTATGTGGTCGTAGTTAAATAAAAACATGTCTATAGCTTTATAATTGATTGAAAAGACCAGTTTCGCATTTTGCCTCAAATCCAACAAAAAATAAGAGAGATATATCAACTTTTTGAAAAGCGATTGTGCGCGTGAAGAAAAGCCTAGACGAGAGTGAAGCGAGGCTCCCTGGCTGCACTCTGGGCGCCGATCGAATTAGAAAAAACAAATCGATGCTCTCCCATCATTTGAAATAATCGACAAATTGATTGATTTCATCTTTTTATGCTTTTATAATATTTTATTCGAAGCTTTTTTTTAACTATAAGAATAAAAGACAGCATATTTATCTATAAAAAATTCAATTCTTTGGGAAAAAATAAAATTTCAAAATATTTTGTCTTCAATCAAAGAGATGCTTATTTCTCATAAATATATTAAATAATAAAATCCATCCCTTTAGACCAGTGCTTGTTAAACTTTTTGAGTTGAGAACCAAATAAATATCTCACGGCCCTTCTATTTTTTTTTTTTTTTTTTTTTATTCTCTTGCCTATGTGTGTTCAATTTTAAGCATGAAGGAATTGAGCTAGGAGGGTGAAATTTTATATTTAAGTTAGACACCCCCCCCCCTGAGGCGTGGAAATAAGCTTTTAATCAAAATCAGCCAAAAAGTACTAGTACTTTACTGATGTAGTTTTTCAGTTTTTTTCGATTTTCTCAAAATTCGCTCTAACGATTTTTTTTTTTTAATTAATAAATCAATTATTTTTTAGATGCTCTTTAAAATGTATATTCTCATTTTGCCGTTGAAATCTTCTGAAGACCACTTTACTCTTGTTCATCATAGGAAAGATAGGTGATTGTGAAAATTGTTTGAAGTACTCAAATCATTTCATCTAAATTAAATTTTACACTTTGATATTTAACTACCCTACAGTAATACAAGATCGAAATATCGCTTGTGTTCAAATGTGATGATGAAGAATTGAAAGATTTTACATCTAACTAAATATATAACTATCATTTATTTGACAATATTCTCTGACTGCTTAATTAATTTTTTTTTTCTCGTTCAATTTTTATAATTCTTCCAAATGTCAAAAAAAAAAAAAATTTAATTTAGTAGCTGTTAAATAATTATTTTTAAAAAGAGAAAGAATATTTCTTAGGAACGAGGGGAGGGCGCCTGGCGACAATCAGAGCAGAGGGGTGGGGGAGCCTGCAACTCGCCACCCTCCCCTCCTTTGGTCAATTTAAGAGCCCGGAAATAATTAACATTGGGAATGAATAAAATCTTGATAAATCAATTGTCTATAACTCGGAAACCGCTCATCCAATTCGCATCGGATTTTTTGTAATGAGTTTAGAATTTCCTAGAGAATATTCACATGGAACTAAAATTGAATAATTAAGAATATATTTTTACTTTCTCTTACCTCTATATATATATTAATATATAGAGAGAGAAAGTATTGGTTTCATGTCAAAAATTCGATGTCGAGATTTTGATGGATCTTCACGTTTTGAGGTCCCCTGAATCCAAAAAAGTGGTTTTCGCGACATGGTCTGTCTGTCTGTCTGTCTGTGTGTGTGTGTGTCTGTGTGTGTTCAATTTTAAGCATGAAGGAATTGAGCTAGGAGGCTGAAATTTTATATTTAAGTTAAACACCCCCCGGGACCGACAAAATAAGCTTTTAATCAAAATCGGCCAAAAAGTACTAGTACTTTACTGATGTACTTTTTCAGTTTTTTTCGATTTTCTCAAAATTCGCTCTAACGATTTTGATTAAAATTCAAAAATCAATAATTTTTTAGATGCTCTTTCAAATGTATATTCTCGTTTTGCCCTCAAAATTGTTTGAAGCACACTTTACTCTGTATATAAAATTTCCAAACAGTTTTTTTTTGCCCTCGGGGCTTGGTGTAGAGGTTAGCGTGCTAACCTCGTATACCCCAGGCAGTCCGATGATTTTATTTAAGCCAATTGGATACCAAATGGCTTAAATAAGAATGCCTGAACCCCATATATGTATATTTATCAATAACGGATATCGTAAAAAGTCTTATATGGCCTGAGTTGCCGAAAAGACTGTGAATGTGTGCAGAGGCGTACCGAGGCAGTTGGAGGCCTGGGGCGGCACTAGAAGAGGGTGCCCTATATTGAATTTTTTTTTGGGGGGGGGGGGTAAAAATTTTCCCTGATCTCAAAAATTTTTCAAAAAAATATTTTACCTTTTTTTAGAGACATAAAATTTTTTATTTTTGCCGCCCGCGGAACATTTTTTTTTTTTGCGGAACCAAAATTTTTTCCCGTCCGAAAAAATATTTTACCTTTTTTTTTTTTTAGAGACGCCAAATTTTTGCCGCCCGCGGAACGGAAATTTGCCGCCGCGAAACATTTTTTTTTTTCGCGGAACCTAAATTTTTTCCCTGCCGCAAGGGCCCCGGGGCCTCTCAAAGGGATTATTTGGGGCCTATGTCGGCTCGGGGCCTGGGGCGGCCCCCTCCCCCCCCCTCGGTACGCCACTGTGTGTGTGTGAATGAGAAAAAAGTGTGTTTTTTTTTCTCTTTATTAGCAATCTCCGCACTCCCAATTTTTATTAAATAAACGAATATTATATAAATTTTAAATAAATACCTTAGGGCAGTGGTTCCCAACCGGTGTGCCCCGGCAGGGTGCCTCGTGTTTGGCTCAGGGGTGCCGCGAGATATTGGGATAAACAAAAAAAAATTACCCTATACTTAAGCTAACAAAATTATTTATGTATATTTACTACGTGACCATAGTAAAATATTTCAATACCTTTTCATATAAAACTTAATTTTTTTTTAAATCAAGGAAGGTTGCCACTAGTGTTTAATATTATTCCCAAGGGTGCCGTGAACTTCAAAAGGTTGGGAACCACTGCCTTAGGGGTTGTCCACATATTACGTAACGCGTTATGGGAGGGAGAGGCATGGGCGTAACTAGGAGAGTACAGGAGAGGGCATGGCCTCCCAGAAGGCTCCCTGCCCCAAGAAAAATTGAAAAAATATGGGGCTTTCCAGGCCCTCGGGAGAATAGTTGGTCCCATGCCCCCCAGCCAAATTCTCTAGTTACGCCCATGGTCGGAGGGACTCGAAAATGTGGCTCTATTTCTTTCAATAATGTTTTCCTTTTTCCTGTGTAGAGTGGACAGAAGAATATTAAATGCTCAGTGTTGTAGAACAGGAACCCAATGGAGGAGTATCATTGAAGGAAAATCTCTAGAGGTGCTCATTACATAGTGTATGCTTAATCCAAAATTTGTTAAGGAGCGTGATATCTTCTCGATTCAAATCTGGACTTTTTCAGTTTTTTTTTTTCGATTTTCTCAAAATTCGCTCCAACGATTTTGATTAAAATTTAAAAATCGATTATTTTTTAGATGTTCTTTAAAATGTATATTCTCATTTTGCCCTTGAAATCTTGTGAAGCACACTTTACTCTTGTACTTCATAGGAAAGATAGGAGAAATGGTTGCTATGGTATAATAATATAAATATTTTCCCATACAGAAGTTATAAATTTTATATCTTGAATTCTAGGTTCAAGGCAGCCAAAAGCAATAAAGAAAACATATATTTATCTTTAGCTTTATTTCACACTCTTGTCGACGTTTCGGCCTATATTCCGGCTCATAGAGGCTCTTGGCAGCTCGAGGCAAACAGCACTTTGTCCTGATGAAGGCCGGAATATCGGCCAAAACGTCGACAAGAGTGTGAAATAAAGCTAAAGATAAATATATTTGTTCTTTATTGCTTTTGGCTGCCTTCAACCTCCTCACGACTCATTATACATTCAGTCACTCCTCCTGACTCCAGACCCCCCCCCCCCTCCTCCTCCTAAAATCTTGAAATCTAATTTATCGCTGGAAAATAAAAATATCTCGACACAAAAAAATCTGGTGTGATAAGCACTGATCACAACTTTCTCTTACCTTTGGTAAGAGTTGTGTGCTGTGCGACTAGTCACACCAAATTTTTACTTTCTAAAGCATTGGATTCATGTCAAAAATTCGACTGGGATTACCTCCGCATATAAAATCAAAAATAGATTAGGGATCGTCCACATATTTCGTAACGCCCTTTTTGACGATTTTCTAGTCCCCCCCCCCCCCTCGCCCCGCATGTCACAGTTAGTCACATACAAACCCCCCTACAATTATGTCACAACATAGAACTACCCCCACTCCCCGAAAAAAATTTCTTATACAAAATTCATATCAATTTTCTTTTTTTTAAAGTAAATTTTCCCTCGTGACTCAAATAATCACTCCATTTTTCCTGTTCAAATCATTCAACCTTTTTTTTTTTTTTTTCTTTTCAAAAAATTTTGTAAATTCAACTTTGAATTGTTATGTCACAATTAGAGGAACCCACCGGGCCCCCCATGTCACAATTAGTAACGTTTTGTCCAGACCCCTCCACCCTAACGCGTTACGTAATATGTGGACGACCCCTTAGGGAAATCGAATCACACCAAAATAAAATACAATGGATAAAATATTAGAAAATTTTACTTTACAAAAATGTACATAAATTTTATCTAATTAAAAATCATTTATCATCTGTAAATTCAATAGTTGGGTCAGAAAAGCAGTGCATTTTATCCAGGACAATTTCTTCAGGAAGAGGCTCTTCATGTTCTTCTGGGAAGTAAGTAGGGAAATTGTCAGGCTTTTCTTTGAATTTCCTAAAAATAATTCATTTTTATTATTTATAAATATAAAAAAATAAAATTATAAAAAGTACTTACTTATTTGGCAATAAGGTATCTCTGATTCGAACTATGGAATTTGTGTCTCCAGGAATGCCTTTCCCTTGCACCCAAATTACATTATATTTTGTGTTAATACGAAGAACCTAAAATATATATAATGGTTTATGATTAATATAATAAATATTTGATGTGATTTCATAGTAAAAAATAAAACAGCTGCTAAAGGTTGACATCATAAACAAATTTATCTATTGGGATCTTTAGCATTTCAATACGCTACCTGGTGGCTTAAAGTCGAACTAGCCATTGTAGGATAAACCTTCATATGTTTAACGTGATATAAGGGACAAGAACATTTAAACATCTGATATAATTGTATTATTTAAAAAAAAAGTTATAACCCACGAGTAAACATTATTGTTAGATTAATAAATAATACATACATACACTGAAATATTCACAAATATGAAATTTTCTCCTTATAAAAATAAAAGCAATGTGTATCTACTTTGTGTTTATGGGTGTAAAAGTCATGCATCTAAGCATGAAACAGTTCGATTTCATTCTTTTCCAAAAAAAAGACAGTATAGTGAAAATTATAAATAATTTTATTGTAGAAGAATCAATCTATCAGATTTAGAAGCCTTCTTTTTAATTTTTGCCTCTATCTTTTTCTTGTTTTTCTCCAAAACAATTGTGCTCGAGCAAGGGCGTCTCATATCGTATTTTTTTAAGAGCTGATTTATGTGGTGCACTCCAAACACATTCACGTGATATTTTTTAAATCTTCTAAATTATTTTTGTAAGTACAAAAAAAAAAAATTATTAATTTTATATTTAATTACCGGTATTAATTTTTTAGTTAATTTATCATTTAATTATCTTGTATTTATTATTACAATAAAATATTTCCAACACTTTTTGGCTAACATCATATCAGATATCATAAATAGCGGTTACAGAATAAAAGTACAGCCCCAAATGTGCTTACAGGTACTTCCTAATCCAGCCTTATACGAGCATCCATCCCAATTGTTATTATTATTATGAAATTTGATCATTTATTTCATGAAATTCTTCTCGTAAACTTGTTGTTTGTAAACAGAAAGCAAGAATTTGGTCTGTCATTGAAACTGTCATTACTATTACTCACTTTAAAACATGACCAGGATCAATAATATTATCTCCACAAATAAAATTTCTATTAGTAAGTGTGGCAGAAGAAAACCTACAAATTTCCTGTATCGTCACACCCATTTTTTTATTTTTAATTAAACTTTTTGTCTCATAAAACACGAGTACTTGCGTATCAGCTCAGCCATTCAATCCTACAATCGCTAGTTCATTTTTTTGCCACCAGGTGAAGCCACGCCTCTCCCATAGATCCCAATACCATCTGTCCTAGGCGCTTTTGAAAGGAATATTGAGAAGAATTAGAAATCGACGCCTACCCTCAGGACAATAATGTGGAATAAAAACAACCAAACGAAAACATTAGAGGATATATGAAATATCAATGCGAATTTATTATCACTAATTGTGTGCAATTAGAGAAATATTTTGGCATAGTTTCGATCTGCCCCCTAAATGACGTCCCTGATAGACTGATGAGCATGCAATACAAGAACTAATGTACATACAGTATAATACTTCTCAGATAAAATAACATTGGCTATTCTCAGTTCAGGCAGCCCTTCCTTCCTCTGATGTTATAATTATTTGTATGGAGAGAGGAGAGCAACAGGGAGGGGGAAAATGCTTGCCTTCCTCTTCTCTCTCCATGCAATAGTAACACCGGACAAGGAAGGCTCGCCAACGAACTACAATATAAATTTCAATCTTTTCTAAGGAACGTCGGCCAAAAATTGAATAATTTTGCGTATTATCAGTAGGGCTCGGATTTATAGGCACTAAAAATCTTTAAAATAGGCAGGCAACTAAGCACTAAAAATTATTAAAATAGGCACTTAAAAAGGCATTTATTGTAAAAATAGGCACTTAAAAGGCAGAAATTAAGAAATAATATATTTTTTTTTTTATCTTTTAGGCCTTAAGGTCACAGCCCATACAGCCCTAGGAATTAATAAAATTCACAGCTCCATATACTTACATCACAAAATTCACAACTTAAATGCTAATATTGTTAAATTCTAGAAAATTAATTATTGTCAATAAAACTATTGGAGCTAAGAAATAATATAAAAAAATTTAAAAAATTGATGTCTTATTTTTGGTAATCTGGTGTGACTGGTCGCACAGCACACAATTTTTTCTTAGTTTCGGTAATTTGTAAAGGCGCATTCTGTACTTGTTTGCCAGAATATAAATACAAATCAAATTTTTAAGTTCTATTTTTAAAAATTTTTACATTAAAAATAATTTTTTTTTTTTTCGAAAAAAAGTATTTTTTTTTCAAATCTCGGGGGGGGGGAGTAATTACCCCCTTTACCCCCCCCCCCCTTGAAATATTTTCTTGGTAATTCAAAAAATTTTAAATTTAGGCTAAGTATAGCTCGTAAAAAATTGAAATTGGCTATTTGAACTTAAAATAGGCACTAAAAAAGGCATTCATAGATGAAATAGGCACTAAAACCCAAAATCGCCCAAAATAGGCATTATAGGCACTAACAAATGCCTCTTATTTTATTCAGAATTTCATGAAAAGTATACATATCATATTGGCCTAAATTTTAAGCCAAAAATTAAAAAAAGGCAAATAGGGCGAAATCCGAGCCCTAATTATCAGTTTATTTGTAAATATTTGATTATAAAATTTGAATTCATGGAATGCTGTTTTGTCATATTGGACGGGTAAATTTAACCATTTGCAAAACATCTGTTGCTCGTACTAAGGGTGATTCCATCTCACTGGATTCGAAATATCTACAAACATCTACGCAAAATTATTTAATTTTGGATGGTCTTTATAATAAATTGATCTTCCTTACAACGATCTACAATAAAAAATCTACAATATATTCTGTACTGATGGAGCCAGGGGTTGCAAAAATATAATACTGTATATGGTAGGGGTTTCTTTTTTGTAATGGGTGCATAAGGTCCGAAGACCTATGAACAGTGGTCACATGCAGCCAGAAAGAATATAGTTATAAATAAAAAGGAGGATCATAAAAGGGGAACTCAACTGAGAAGATGCCTTAGAAGATGAGATTAGTCTTGAAAGTCTGAAGATTGCAGGTTTTGGGGAAGATAGACGCAGAAAGCTTGTTCCAAAGGAGGGGAAGAAGCTGCCTCCTTGCCCCCTCTGGATATGCCCATGTTACCATGTAGAAAATTATTTAGTATGTTACCTGTAATCCTAAAATTGTTCTTCTATCATTGCCCATATGTCCTGGTGATTTTGTTCCAGGCCACACTCTTGCCTTTTCTCCACCACCGCCGATATTTCCTGGACGTCTGTGCGTTTTTGTAACTCCATGTGTAGCAGGCATTCCTTTAAAACCCCATCGTTTAATCACTCCTTGAAATCCTCTATCAATCCTAAATTAAAAGATAAAAAGGAGTTAGTAAAATAAAAAAAAAAAGAATCATTGGCTTCTAAACTTTCTGCTTATCCTATCCCTCTTTTTTCATAAATAATATGGACCATAAAATTCAAAAACAATCACTCCGAGCAGAATTTTCTTTAAGTTTGAATTTTATTAATTTATTTTATTGAATTAAAAGTTTTCTCCTGTCTCTAAAGGCGACAGTCAAACAGTTATTACAAAGCAATAGTGATATTACTACAATACTTAAGGCTACACACGTAACTGCAAACTTGAAAAGCATTCACATGCTATCTTTTTGTTCATACAAGCAAACAGTAGCGTCTTTAGGAGAATTTTGCGCAAGCATTTTAATTGTGCACAAGAATAATTGCGCAAGCAAAACTCCGCCATTTTATAGACGCCTTGACATTTGATATTTATTTAATATATATTAATTCATTTAATATTTCAATTTAAATATTAAAATTTATTGTGCCTCTGTTTAAAGCAAGTGAGTATTTCTTGTTATCTTCGAATAAAAAACGAATAAAACTTTCCGAGTTTGACATTTTTAGGTTAATTTTCGGCTTAAGCTATTTCTTGCACA
>JAKCPI010018544.1:0-40611 GCA_023213315.1 Euborellia annulipes
TTTGGGACCCGGAGGAATAGGCAGCTCTTGAGCGACATTGCCCAGTAAACAAAAACATCGAATTTATGTAGCCTGTTAGTACCGATAAAATGAATAACAAGGTAACCCTTTTAAGGAACTACTGCATGCGCCTTTGCAATGAAAAGTCTCGGCTTCTCTCACCTATCCAATCTTTAATAGAAATCAAACCGTTTTCATATATCGCTATCATTATAATCAATAATAGTTGATTAATTATAATAAATGCTGATGAATCAGTCGAGTTTTGACTTCCGCTCTAACTGATAATATTAATTCTTAGGATGCTTTCGTTTTCACTTACTCTATCCTGTTTCGTCTTTCTGGCCTCTCGTATCCGCTCAATTCATTCTCTCTCTCTTCATTCAAACAAATTATTATTATCTATCCTTCAGTTGGTTTTTTTTATATACGGGTAGCTGAATTTGTATTCTTAGGAATAAGAGGAATAGTAATTTTCATCAAGGACGACAAATTATAATTTGGATTGCATTAGAAAAAAATTTTTTTTGTTAGTCTTTTCGACATCTTGGTTATTTACATATATTGGAGTCCAGCACATTTATACCATTTGGTAATAATAATTTCATCGGACTCAGCGGCGTAACTAGCCTTTGAGGGCGGAGGGGGCGAAGCTCAACTAGGACGCCGTTTTTAAGTTGTAATATAATTTTAAAGAAATCAATCAATATGAATCAAAGAATATGATAAAATCACCGTCCCTGGGCTATATTTTAGATGCTCTAGGGCGCCTATGTCGGTATCGAGGGGCGCCAAAGACTTGAACCGCCTGGGGCGGAGGGGGCAAGCGCCCCCCTTCGCCCCCACCTAGTTACGCTACTGATCGGACTTTAGGCTATCGATATTGACATTTCTCAACACGTGTAACCTCTCGGCCACGCGGGGGGGTTGGAAATATTATTCATAAATTTAAGAGAAGTTTTTGGAGAATAAAAATGATTATAATCTTAATAAAGAAACGCAAAGAGATTTAAGGACCATTTACACAGAATCAAAAAAATGTAGAGTATATATTATTATTTATTAATACTACCTATACCAGCCAAAAAATCTGGTGTGACTGGCGCACAGCACACAACTTTCTCTTACCTTCGGTAATCGAAAGTTGTGTACTGTGCTTGTCCACCAGATTTTTTGTGTCGACATGTATTTAGTTTCCGACAGTAGGGTACAATTGAATTCAAGATGTATAAAATTTATAAGTATGGCAAAATGTTTATATTTTGATACCATGGCAACCATTTCCCTATCTTTTCTATGGAGAACAAGAGTAAAGTGGTCTTCAGAAGATTTCAATCACAAAATGAGAATATACATTTTAAAGAGCAACTAAAAAATAGTTGATATATGAATTTTAAAAAAATCGTTGGAGCAAATTTTGAGAAAATCGAAAAAAACTGAAAAAGTGAATCAGTAAAGTACTAGTACTCTTTGGTCGATTTTGTTCAAAAGCTTCGTGTCAGGTCCCATGGGGGTGCCTAACTTAAATATAAAATTTCAACCTCCTGGCTCTTTTCGTTCTTGAGATATTTTGTTCACAGACACACACACACACACAGACACACAGACAGACACACAGACAGACAGACCATGTCGCGAAAACCACTTTTTTGGATTCAGGGGACCTCAAAACGTGAAGATCCATCAAAATCTCGACATCGAATTTTGACATGAATCCAATACTTTCTCTCTATATATATATTACATATATACATAGGTAGAGAAAGTAAAAAGACATAACTTGGCATCTGAATCAGCCCTTTCTAGAGAGTTTAGAGCCCTGATTTGAGAGATGATGTTAATTTATTTATTTTAAATGTTTTTTGATAAAGTTGATTAATTACTTGATAAGTTTGTTGTTGATTAATTAATTAAGACATTTGATAAATTTTGCCCGTATAAGCAAATCTAATTGTGTTGGTTGCATAGCTTGAGTATCTAACCGGCTGCAACAGGGTATACTTTTGATTGATACAGATGGTATATCCTTCGTCCATCTCTAGCTAGTGAACTAATCCTTTTTCTGGTTCCAACCGGCTCCTTATATCCAACCTCTTCTTTGCTATGGAGGATGTCCTAGTATGAGGACCGACTCCATCAGCACCGGCGTGTAGCCTACTCCTTTCGAAGAATGCAATACTGAGAGGGAATCTTCTTTACGTCCCTTCCACAGAGCGGGTTGTCACAGCAACTCCCTCTCCTAGAGTTGCCTGGAGGCTATTGTGGTGAGATCCAATATTCCAATCCAGTGCCTGCTTGAGGATTTGTTTACAATAAATAAATATTTTTATTTAAAGACAAATCCCCCACGGCCAGAATTTGAAGACATATCTCCTTTGTAGAAGCCGACATCCTAGCCCACTTCACCAGCGAGCCCCCCAGATGGTATATAGGAGATATATTTCATAATTGGAACTAGGTGTGAGCCGAGAAAAGAAAGAATTGCGACGACTCTACGGTAAAAATAATGATAGATAGCATCAAAAAAGTGATATGGAAGGTCGCCAGTATCGAGTAAAAGAAAAAGGAAGAAATGGAAGCAGGTCATAGAGTCACACTCCGTTGAAGACAATTAATTCTTGGTTGTTAGAAAACAATCTTAGTTTAAAAAAAAAAAAAAAATATATGCCTAGTGTTGGGGAAATAATTTTGGCGTACCACATGGGCGAATTAAAAAAAAATGCACCGTTATATGACACTAACTCTTAAAGAATTGTTGTTTGTAAATGATTATTATAACATTATAAAGAGAACAGACTTTGTATGTTTGATTTCTATTTATTGTAATGATATTAAAGCGAATACCTAAAATGTGTAAAAAATTTTTATAAATGATTATTTATAGAATAATAATTGTGATATTTAAAATTTTACCTTTACTCCGAAATAACTTGGCGAGAAATTAACAAAAATATTTATTTTTTGCATTAACAAGAAAATCTAGTGTGATTGTCGCACAGCACACAACTTTCTCTTAACTTCAGTAATTAAAAGTTGTGTTCTGTGTTGGTCACACCAGATTATTTGTGTCGACATAAATTTGGTTTCGTGCCGTAGGCCGAATATGTAAAATTTATAAACATAAAAAAATATTTATTTGCGCAACCATTTCTCCTATCTCTCCTATGAAGTGAAGGAGCAAAGTGTGCTTCAAACAATTTTGAGGACAAAATGAGAATATACATTTTAAAGAGTATCTAAAAAATAATTGATTTATAAATTTTAATCAAAATCTTTAGAGCGAATTTTTTAGAAAATCGAAAAAACTGAAAAAGTAGGCTACATTGATGAAGTACTAGTACTTTTTGGTCGATTCGAAGTTTATTTTGAGTTCCTAACTTAAATATGAAATTTCAAGCTTACGTAGCTCATTTTAAACAAAAAGATTGCAAAAATTGTTTAATATCAATTCTTTTATCTTATCTAATATTAAAGTAGAAATAATTTTTTTTTAATTGCCTTATTTAATACCTCCGAAATGATTTATACGTCCTTGTTTATATTTATCTATCACTCACTCTCTCATTATCTTCAATTATCAAATGGGGCATTCCATCTTTTTCAAGTGGGGCAGTGGATAAAATAACAAAATTCTCAACGGTTCAGGTTAGAGCCAGTCATCTTTTTAAGACAAATTGCGGAAACCTTTCTATCAGGTCTATTCTCCAAGCAAAAACGTAAACTTTTAACTTGTGTAAACAACATTAATTCATTTTAACACTTCTTTGCCTCGAATAGTTACTCTGTAAACAAAACCTTTAAAGCCAAAGCGTAGTAAATAGTGTTAAAAATTAATGTCATGTCTAGGCGGTGTCTTTAATATTTTAACGTCGTATTTAAAATAAAAATGGCGTCCTTAACCTAAAAAGTAAGGTTATAATTTTGATAGCTTTGAAATAAAAGCAACATATTAACGATTGTTGCCTACGGGCTTCGGACCCCAGTCAGTCCGATTATTTTATTTAAGCCATGGGTCGTTTTGATAACTTACCTACCCCAACATTAAAATAGCCTCCCTATAGGGAAATACATGGTGTTTGTCCTTCAGCATTAAAATAGCTTTGTCGTTTTGATAACTTACCTACCCCAACATTAAAATAGCCTCCCTATAGGGAAATACATGGTGTTTGTCCTTCAGCATTAAATAGCTGAAGGACAAACACCATGTATTTCACCATAGGGAGGCTATTTTAATGTTGGGGTAGGTAAGTTATCAAAACGACCCATTTGTTTAGAAAATGGCATTTTTTAACGCTGATTGTTTTTGCATTACTTTTTAACACCCATTTGTTGATTTAATTTTAACGTCTGTTTTTAGAGAGAATATCTGTATGTGTGTTTATTTGGAATAATTTATTTCGCAAATATTTTTTCTTACATTAACTAACCAAGGGCGTCCGCAGGATTTTTTGCAGGGGGAGGGGGGGGGCAAGTCACTTCCAGATAAGTTAATAAAACGTACTTTGTTATTAATAATGTTATACATCTCTTATGTTAGTATTTAAAGCTTTCTCACCGGCAAGGTGGATGTATAGCCTACTGAGAAAGGTTTTTTGTATTTTTTTTTTTGTTTTATACATTTTTTTGTATCATTTTAATTTTCCAGGGGGGGGGGGCAAGTGCCTGGTTGCCCCCCCCTGCGGACTCCCATGTAACTAACCATTCATCAAGAATACTAATAAGTAATTTATTTTTCTTAATTTCCTCATATAATCTTGTATAGATTAATTTGTCCTAGATGATGGTACAGAGACAAATTGCCTCACTACTGCCATCTATTGGCCTCCTTTCAAATTAATAATTGCCTTCCGCATTGTATTATTCCTTATCTCTCTGTACACATGTGAAAATATTTTTCTTTAACAAGATTTAAAATTTATTTGGTGAAAAAAATAATTGGTGTGAGTAAGCAGAGCAAAATTTTAGATTTCCTTGAGATATATAAATATTCAGACCCTCCGTGTTTGAAAATAAATCTCTTTTCTTGGCATTTTCATTTATTAATTATTCACGAAATAAAAGTTTCTTAGGAAATTTCCAAGAATCGATGAAATGTGAAAAGCAAATGCCGAGAGAAAAAGTCGAAAGTTCACATCTGGAGTTGCAATTGAAGCGAGTTTTTTTTTTATACAATTATTCAATTAATAATGTAATTTTGTTACTATACTATCTATTTAATTGCTCTATTAATTGAACGTTACTTGTTCATTTTCAATTGATTATGCTCAAATGTGGCGATCAATATTTGAGATGCATATGTTGTTTATAGGCGGGACAATGTTGTTTTATATTGTATAATGGCAGTCTCATAGGCATGAGGAAAAGATTCTCTCATAGAACTCCACTTGTATTTGATCATTTATTTATTAACGAAAAATTTCCATTACAATTCGATTTATCAAAAAGTTTGATGAACTCAAGGTCAAGAGAACAAACATAGAGTGCATCGCTTATGCAATGGAAGCGATTTTTTTTTTTTTTTACTTTCTTATATATGATGTAAACATAGCGAAAGTATTGTTCTGGGAGTAGAGAAAGAAAAGTGAGCCCTTCAGTCCTTTTAGGCTATATACCATCTATTGCAATAGTATTGAGAATAAAGCCCGGCAGTTAGGCAGCCCAAATGGTACACTTTCACTAATATATTAAAAAGATACATTTTTATGGTAATAAAGGCCGATCGCCCTATTGTCTGCTTTGAAAAAGATATTTCTTAGACAGACCAGCTGCCATTTGGGCTGCCTAACTTCCGGGCTTTATTCTCAATACTATTGCAATAGATGGTACAATTGAAGCACAAAATTGACGAGGCATGTACTGAATATTTTAGCCGATAATAATTTAAGTAATTCCTTAATGGATACTCATGTCGGATAGGACATTCAACAATTTTGTGCTTCAATTGCCTATAGCCTACATTTTCTAATTTGCCAACATCCGAGAGGCAAAACCTGTTAGAATATGCAATATAAAGGCCTAAAATATGCATTTAACGTAGGTTTTGAAACCATTAAACGTCCATAGACATAAAATAAAATAAAAGAAAGAATATGCATTATATGCAAACTCAACGAGATGTCTTAAATCTGTCCGTGAGTAAGGAAAATATTCTTTGACCTTTTTTTTTTTGCAATTTACTTATGTCA
Source organism: Euborellia annulipes (assembly GCA_023213315.1). Lineage (NCBI taxonomy): Eukaryota > Metazoa > Arthropoda > Insecta > Dermaptera > Anisolabididae > Euborellia > Euborellia annulipes. Next base: position 6,186 of record JAKCPI010018544.1, read on the forward strand.
AAATTTAAAGAATTTTTTTAAAGACAATTAAAACTAAATCCTATGGAGCTGAAAAAAGACTTTTCAAAAACACAAGCTAAAAGAGGAATCCCATTAGGAACAAATGGAAAGATAGAATCTAAGTGGGAGATAACAAGGACCCCCCCCCCCCCCGACCTCCTACCACGTAGATTTAAAGGGATCAGATCGATGATGCTGCGCTCCGCTAAGAGAGCCAGGCCAAGGGCCAAAAGCAAAGCCAACAAAAGCACATTAATCGTCGCCCCTTTTTTTTCACCATGCGCCATTGCGGTTTATCACTGGCCAAATTTTCCATATAGGAATAAACAAATTATAAATGTATAAAACCTACGTATGGGAAATGGTGATGTAGCAAAAGTAGAACGGGGTTCACATCTAAATTTTATTTAAATCAAGAATTGGTATTTCTCTATAGTGAAGGGGAGTAAGCAGGAATTTGGTGAGCAAGGATCATAGAAAATTTCCTGAGTGAATTGGGGCGCTGCTGGAGAGTGAAGTTTGTGAATGTGATCACATTTCAATTAGTGGCCCCAATCATTTATAATGGATCTATCCATTAAAGGGAGGTTGAGAATAAATGTAGGGGAGTAGACTAGAATTTTGAAATTATCCGTGGCAATGGAAAATAGAGAAATTTTTTTAATTAACAATTTGTTTCATATCTGAGAAAAAATGAAAAAATAATTTAAACTCTTTAAAATAATTCAATTGGAGGAGGGGGTTGTCGCCCTGCGGGGGTAAAATGATCTGGCTATGGTCATTAATAGGTAAATAAAAGAATAGCAGCTAAAATTATTTCATTTATTGACCCTTTAGGCTGACGTTTCGGTCTTGGTCAAGAGCTATGGTCATGTTGATAAATGCTGGCCATTATGACTCTCGATGGAGTCAAGAAGCATAATTTAAAGAGGTCTATCACAAAAAAAGCAATGAAAATCCTCTTTTTTCCATTTGTTTGTATAAACGATTATCCCACTCTCTTTTTACGTTAATCTTTCATAAAGAACTCTTTTTGTAATTTTTTTTTTTTTTAATTCATCGTGAATTCTTCAAATTAAAGCATGCTGTATTTTCTATCTTTCTACATTTAACGATTACGTGAATTTGTTTATGGAATAAATAATTATAATTCATTTCTTCTTTTCAGAATGTGGTGGACAATCACAGGCAATTTTGGTAATATCCTCCCAATCGATTGGTCAAAATCATATGCTCGGAAATTACACATGCCAGCGCTCAATCTTAATGGAAATACTGTAAGTTGGTAATATATTTTTAAGTTGAAGAGAAGTTGCTGTTGATGTTATGGAATGGAAGAGAGCAAGTACAGGTGCAACAAATAAAGAGAGCCTTTGGATGCCAAATGCCGAAAGAGGGAGACGTTTCGGACAAAATTTTATTTGTCCATCCTCATGCCCTTGTAGGCTTATAAACTAATTAGGCACAAAGTTGTCTTTGTTGTCGTGGCACATGTATATTTTTTTATAATGTCGTGGAACATGTTATTATTATTATTTGAAATTCCTATCGGGATCCCTGTTTATTTACCCGAGGTGCTTTCGTGTACGGAGACACACACCTCAAACCCAACCGGCCTCTGGCCGTAACCATCTACCGGCACCCCGTGAAGTTACATCATTTCCTATCTCTAACTCCTCCTCCTGCTTTCGTCTCTAGCTAGTGAACTAATCCTTATTTCTGGTTCCAACCGGCTCCTTATATCCAACCTCTTCTATGCTACGGAGGATGTCCTGGTTTGAGGAGGGACTTCCTCAGCACCGGCGTGTAGCCTACTCCTTTCGAAGAATGCATCACAGAGAGGGAACCTTCTTTACGACCCTTCCACAGGACGGGATGTCACAGCAACTCCCTCTCCTCGTAGAGTTGCCTGGGGGCTATTGTGGTGAGATCCAATATTCCAATCCAGTGCCTGCTTGAGGATTTGTTTACATTAAATAAATATTTTTATTTAATGAAAAATCCCGCACGCCAAGGATTTGAACAGGGATCTTCTTTGTAGAAGCCGACACCCTAGCTCACTACACCAGCGAGCCCCCTTCGTGGAACATGTATATTTTTTATAAAAAATATAGATGTGCCACGACAACAATGACAACTTTGTGCCTAATTAGTTTATAAGCCTACAAGGGCATGAGGATGGACAAATAAAATTTTGTCCGAAACGTCTCCCTCTTTCGGCATTTGGCATCCAAAGGCTCTCTTTATTTGCTGCACCTGTACTTGCTCTTTTCCATTCCAAAATATTTTTATTTCTTGAGAAATCAGTAACATTAGCAATTAATAGCTCAGAAAATAATAGGAATTTCTGTAATCCTTGGAATGTCCTTTTCGAACAATTAATTTCAAAATTCTTACAGGTTGTGGAAATATTTAGGTAATATAAAATAATAAATAAATTAATAAAAATTAAAAATTAAAAAATTATTTGTTTTGATATTTTAGTCAAAAATTGAGTCCTAATCAATTTTATATAGGCCTACATCTTGTAGGCGAAGTAAAATTATCGGTACGGGCATTTTAGTCGAATTAGGTCAAAAATATAGATTTTTGGGTTTGAATACGATTATTCAATACTTCCTATATAGACAGGTTTATTCGATAATTTTAGCGATGAGAATCTGATAAATATTACAAAATAATCCATTTAGTAACCTTAAGGTGCGCGTCTCGGGGTGCTAATTTTGGGACTTTCCAGCTGCCACAATTTTGAAGTTATCGACCTCAAATTTTTTTTTAATTAAAGCTATTTAAAATATCTACAAATAATAGAAGCCCTTTTTTTGATTTTCGAAAAAAAAAATTTTTTTTTTAGATTAATCGCATTAAATAAAATATATTTAAAAAATCTGGTGTGACTGGCGCACAGCACACAACTTTCTCTTACCTTCGGTAATCGAAAGTTGTGTTCTGTGCTTGTCACACCAGATTTTTTGTGTCGACATATATTTAGTTCCCGACAGTACGGAACATTTGAATTCAGATGTAAAATTTATAAGTATGGGAAAATATTTATATTTTGTTACCATGGCAACCATTTCTCCTATCTTCCCTATGAAATACAGGAGTAAAGTGGTCTTCAGAAGATTTCAATTGCAAAATGAGAATATACATTTGAAAGAGCATCTGAAAAATAATTGATTTTTGAATTTAAAAAAAAATCGTTGGAGCAAATTTTGAGAAAATCGAAAAAAACTGAAAAAATACATCAGTAAAGTACTAGTACTCTTTGGCCGATTTTGATTAAAAGCTTATTTTTCCGGTCCCGGGGGATGTTTAACTTAAATATAAAATTTCAACCTCATAGCTCAATTCCTTCATGCTTAAAATTGAACACACACCCACCCACCCACCCACCCACCCACCCACACACACACACACACAGACAGACCATGTCGCGAAAACCACTTTTGGATTCAGGGGACCTCAAAACGTGAAGATCCATCAAAATCTCGACATCGAATTTTTGACATGAATCCAATACTTTCTCTCATATATATATTACATATATACATAGGTAAGAGAAAGTAAAAAAAGGAGCTCTATAAGTTGTAGATAATTAAATTAGTAATCATTGTGTTAAAAAATAATTAATTTTTTGCCTTTAATTAATTAGCTGGAAAGTCTAGAATGAAATGGAACAAGTTACGTGTATTCCAATGGGGAACACTAACGCCATCTCGTGCCGCCTCGAGTCAATCGTGCTTTAACCGTTTTTCGAGACGCGCACCTTAACTGGATTTTCATTGTTTTTAAATGTGTTTTCCTCAAAATCCTGTTTTTTATATCCATAACTTTGTAAGGCTGTAACTTAGAACTTAAAATGTTCAGGAAATTATCCTCTACAATCAAATATCAATAACTCAATTTGTGAAATTTCGGACAAGAGGTCCCTTTTCACTTTCCTCCTCACAAATGTTATTAACACAAACAGCCGACAAAAGAGATACAGAAGTTGAACGGATTTGTCTATTTTCACTACTCACCCTTCCTATAGATCACAGATTACTAAATTTTGTCTCCAAATGAGTGGGCCTAATGGTAGTGAATGGTGATTACAAATTGGTAGATCCATGGTTCGACTCCCGGCAGTACCTACTTTTTTTTCATTGTTTGGTTTAATAAAAATTAATTTGCCTTCTACCTTTTTCATTTTATATATAATTGTTTCTAATACTATTAACATCTCTCTACATTTCTTATTAGTCACGAAATTAAAGAAAAAAAAATTATGCATTTTAGATAAGAATTTTTTTTTTTTGACAAAATCGTTGCCAAACTATTTTTTATACAGATTGTTTGTTTTGGCGAATAGAAAGCAGGAAATTTATGGAATTGTTTGTTGTGTGTTGTTGGCAGACTCCGGTATCGGCGGCGACGACGGCAGCTGCAACACCAACGGCAGACGGCGATCGACTTGATGATCCTTTGGAACCAAGTTCTGAAGATGAGGCCGTCGCAAATGACCTCGACCTACACTCATTGATCCTTGGTGGCGGCCTTCACGCCGCCCACGAACCTCCACTCAAAACGGCCGATGAGGTATCTTTTGGATTTGTTTACTTTAAATAAACTCTCATTTTTACTTGCTGTTGATGTTACAAGTTGGAAAAGAGCAAGTGCGGGAGCAGCAAAGAAAAGAAAGCCTTTGGATGCCAAATGATGAAAAGTGACGTTTCGGGCACAATTTATTCGTCCATCTTCAGGACCTATAGGCTTATATCTAATTCAGGCATAAAGTTGTCAGTGGCATTGCTGCTCAAATGCCCGTGCACATGTATATTTTTTTAAATGTTTCTTTAGACGGAAGGAGTAGAAAATTAATTTTTGTTGGCATTTTGTTCCTTTGTCGTGTACCAAAAGCAGGGCATCTCATAACCATGGGCGTAATTAGAGAATTTGGCTGGCGGGGGGGGGGGGGGGCATGGGACCAGCTATCCTCCGGGAAAGCCCCATATTTTCTCAATTTTTCTTGGGGCAGGAAGCTTTCTGGGGGGAGGGGCACTCCCCTAGTTACGCCCATGCTCATAACACAAAATGTAACACCATTAAAGAATCACTCTTCCAACTTTTCTGATTTATGAGTTATTGATTAATTTATACAAAAATTGTTGTCAAAAAAAAACCAAAAAATTTTCGCGCTGTTGTCTTTATGTACATATTCACTTAATAATAATGGTTTTTACATAGAAAAAATGTGATAGATTATATGTATCCTGAGAAATAATTTTAAATGAGAAGAATAGTCAGATGGTGGAGAGAATAATCAGGCATGTATATTACGGCACGTTTCTATTGAGAGGACAGGGGACATGTCGCCAAAATTCGCCCTGTATCGCCTACCAAATAAACAATAAGGATGTTGCATCAAACGCTTGAATTGATTTTTTGCCACAGGCGAGACAAACATTTTTATCGTCTAGCAAAACGTGCCTCTTGAGGTAACTCTTCAAAATCAATACAACTCCTTCTCCACAGTATTATATCAATTTCTCTTTAATTGTCATAGCAATTAATTAATTGATGTAATGAAAAGATGAATTGATATAAAGGCGGCAGACGACAGCAGTCATTTAAAAGCACCCATTCAGAATCGTAAACGTTTCGCATTATTCTTCCGGCCTTCTTCAGGACAGATTTTGTTTAGGTTTAGATATAATCCTTAATCAAATCTTCAGCTTGGGAGTTAATAAAATAATCCTCCATCTAACCTTTTCTCTTAACAAGTTAATTAACATTGAGAATAAAATTTCCAGGTGATTCGTGAGATTGATGACATGATGCAAGATGCAGACGAGGTCGATGAATGTTCCCCTGATGGATGCTCCTCAGCAGATGGCTCCTGTTCACTTCTTGATTCCAGTGCCGCTGATGCTAAGGCAGCTGCATTTTTACACTCGCCCCTCTACGAAGACAGTAACTATCAAATCTACATAAAAACCTAAGTAGATTTATGTGAAAATCAGAATTCACCGTTTGTCAAAATCACCCTCCTTATAAAGTTTTCATTTTAACACTTTAACATTATCTCGGTTGGTTGTTGGGCAAAGTGTGAAGGAAATATTAATTGTAGTCCATCCTTAAAGGGTAGGGTAAGTTTGGCATCGTGCGTCATATTCGTACGCCATCGATTTGGCTATACCCATAAATGAACTCTTATTTATTTAAATGATTTATAGGGAATTTTTAGGCAACACTCACTTTAAGGGATAAAGGGAGCCAGGAATAAAGTAAAAATCTCAAGTAAATTTTTACTATCATTTCATTTGGACCTTATAGGTAGGTCAGTGAGTATGCTTTCGTGCATTAAAGTATATAATTAAATGAAAAAAGAAAATAATATTATCAACCAGGTGGGAAGAATTTTTCCTAAAAATTAATCATAAATATATTAGTTAGATACCGAAAGAAGAAAGATAAAATTATTTTGCGACTTTACTGAATTATAATGGGTAGTTGGGCAAGAAATCAAACTCATTTCTAACATTCACTAACACAGAGGCATTTTATTATGCAAATAACGCATTTTTCGTAAATAAACATTTGTATACTCTTCTTTAACATATTTTTAACAATAAATGAGGAAGCGGGCAGCCAGGAAGTAAGCCTCTACGGAATGAAACTCATAAGTAGTGGAGACAGTTTCGGCTATAATTAAATATCGCCATCCTCAGGCCATTTTCGAGCTATAAGCATTGTACATTTTGGATATATTAAAAAATAATTATTCATAAATACAATAAAAAATATTTTTTACATACAGTATGCACTCAAATGCCATTGCATTGAGCCACATGTAGAGTTGTCAATTGGTGGGTATTAATATACATAAAATGCTTGTACATATATCCCAAATAATGCTAAGAGCTTTTTTATATACGATCTTTATTTTTTTTTAATGAACAAATCAAATCATGTGTGTAATGCTTACCAGAATGTACGATCTATAGACATTTTGGAATGCAGCTACGCAGTCCTGATATCGACGTGAAAGTCTCTTCCAGATGATTTGTCTGTGCCAGAGAACGGACCAGATCTTAGATCTAGGAGGCAAAACAAAAAAAGATAATTAGGCAAAATATTTAACAACCTGGTAATCCCTTCACGGACACACATTTATACAAATTAATTTAAAAATGCTAACCTTTGCCTCTAGTTGAACCATTATAAGTAGGAAAAATTAATTAAAATTATTTATAAGGCGATATGTTTCAATAGATTTAAATATGTATCAAGTAATTATAATATATTGAAACATATCACCTAGTGTTTTTAATTAATTTTACTAATGTTTACAATAATCTGATTAAAATTATTAAAATTTATTTTATGTTTATTTTACAGAATTGAAGCGACTCTCCGTATCAGAATTGAATGAAGTTTATTTGGAATTAGAAGTACTGATCCGAGAATTTAGTGAGACCCTGATAGCCGAATTAGCCCTACGTGATGAATTAGAATATGAAAAGGAATTGAAAAACTCATTTATATCGTTATTGTTATCGGTACAAAACCGTCGGCGACAATACCACGTTGAAAAGAAGAGGCGCACACATACAGGATTAGATCCCAAGGTGAGATAGAAAGAGAGAGAACCTCTCTCTTACCTTTTCTAATTAATCCCTTTAAATTATGCCAAATCACAAATCGATAACTATAGCAGAGGTTATAAATTTAAATTATTCCTAGGAGTGGAATTTTTATCAAATAAAAAGCCTTACTTGTTTCCAAATGGGGGAAAAATCAAAAAAAAATTTTCAACATTTAATTAACATATTTGTCCCCCTCCCTCCTCTCTGAGAAATTAGTACCGGTATATGAAGAAATAAAAAGAATAGCAGCTATTGATAGTATTTATTGAATACGTTTCGATCTTGATTAAGACAGCCCACAATCTCTGAAGATGATGTTTCGGTCTTAATTAAGAGTCTTAATTAAGAAAGCCCACAATCTCTGAAGATGGTCTTAATCAAGACCAAAACTTCAGCCTCGTGAGCTTAAATAAATGACATAATCACTAGCTGCTATTCTTTTAATTTCCTCATCAACTATTCCGTACATTTGTAATTTTTTCAAATCGAGGCCTTTGTTTAGTAATAAATCCGGCCCTGTCCATATCTTTCTATTTTCTTCAGTAATACTTGACCACGAGATTTTAATGATTCCCGGGGGGGGAAGGAACTGGTATAAAAAATCGAATCTTAGGGTAGGTAGGGGGATAGCCCACTGGATCCAAAGCAGGGGTTCTGGAACGCACCACCAACAACCTTAATGATTCCCGATGTTTTAGACCTCTCTGAGACAAAAAAAAAAACATTTTCGGAATGGAATGTCTGTCCTAGGGTTGGTCGAATCGATTTCGATTTTAATCGAAAATCGATTTTGAGTGTCGAATTTCGATTAAAATCGTAATCGATTCAGTATTTTGAAAAAATCGAAAAAATCGATTTTTGACGGCCGATTTTCGATTTTCGATTTTCTAAGAAAGAGGTTTTCGCGACATGGTCTGTCTGTCTGTGTTCAATTTTAAGCTTGAAGGAATTGAGCTATGAGGTTGGAATTTTATATTTAAGTTAGATACTCCCCCCCCCCTGGAGCGAGAAAATAAGCTGTTAATTAAAATCGGCCAAAAAGTACTAATACTTTACTGAGGTAGTTTTTCAGGTTTTTTTGATTTTCTTAAAAATAACCCCAACGATTTTGATAAAAATTCAAAAATCAATTATTTTTTAGATGCTCTTTAAAATGTATATTTTCATTTTGAAGTACACTTTACTCTTGTATTTCATAGGAAAGATAGGAGAATTGGTTGCAATGGTAACAAAATATAAATATTTTCCCATGTTTATAAATTTTAATCTTGAATTCAGCCCTCGGGGTAAGGTGTAGAGGTTAGCATGCTAACCTCGTATACCAAAAGTCGCGGGTTCGGACCCCAGGCAATCAGATGATTTTATTTAAGCCATTTAGATACCAAATGGCTTAAATAAGAATGCCTGGAGCCCAAATAATAATATATATTCATAACGGTTATCGTCAAAAGTCTTAAATGGCCTGAGTTGCCGAAAAGACTGTGTGAATGTGTGTGTGAGTGTGAGTGTGAATGAGAAAAAGTGTGAATCTTTTTTTTATAAAAAAAAAGTGTTGGTTTTTAAAGAAGTTATAAAGACTGAATAAATTGATTTGGGCATCAGCAATGCAACGTTCTATTTTTCTTGTTCCACAAACCGCTTGAAAATCGTAAGCAGAACCTTAAAATCAACCAATGGGCATAGCGAAAAATTTTTTGTAAAAAAATCGAAAATCGATTAAAATCGATTTTTTAAAGGCAAAAATCGATTTTTTTTAAAAATCGATTATTTGGTTTCGATTTTAAAAATCGAAAATCGAAAATCGATTCAGCCTCCGAATCTACCAACCCTAGTCTGTCCATGTGCACGTGAACACAATTCTTCTCTCTTTTTAAAAACATTCACACTTTTTTCTCATTCACACTCACACTCACACACACATTCACACTGTATTTTCGGCAACTCAGGCCATATAAGACATTTACGATATCCGTTATTGATAAATATACATATATGGGGTCCAGGCATTCTTATTTAAGCCATTTAAGCCTCAGAGGTTAGCACGATAACCTCTACACCAAGCCCCGAGGGCGTGAACACAATTATTTAAGCATATCTATGGACCCAAAATCTTCACAATTTTCTTCTGTAATGATTATAGTAGCCTAAGTTAGAATTGAAGATTCATCACTGGAATTATTACTCAAACAATTATCTATAAAAGTTCATAATAAATGTGATTTTCGAGAATACAGAAATTATTTTTGATCACTATTGCGTGTGGGGGTACCACTCACTACTCAGTTTGTAAGCGGACTGGTTTGCGTCAGTAAATAGTTTATTTTGCACTGGGCCTAAGACTGTTATATCCTCATTTATAGATACTATTGTAATTTGCAGCTCTAAGATCAGCTATTGTTGACCTTCGCCCTTGAAAGGACCAGCCTCCTCCCTCTTTTAGGACATTAATCTGACTGAAGAGGCAATTAAAATAAGCATGGGATTGTCTAAATATATTTTTTCTTTTCTGTTTGCAGTACCTAACAACTGTGATCCCCTACCATCTTGGGAGTGGCCCACCGGATAATCAAGCGTTGCAAGTGCTTATCAAAAGTAAGCCGATTTATCTAAAATAAATATTTTATAATAATGATTAATCACACAGTATATATTCTACAGATTTATATTTGTTTGTTTTTTTTCTTAAAAGGAGATTGATCTCGAACAGATTTTCATCTCTTTTTCTGAATAAAATCTACATCAAAAATGTATTAAGAAAACTTAATCTAAAATAAGAACAAAAAAATATTCATTAGCTTAATCAATATGTAGTAGGATAAGTAAAAGACACAGCAGCTCTGTTTTATTTCTTTATTTTATTTAAAACCTCAGCAACATTTCGGTTGGCTATGCGCCATGAAGATGGTCGAAATGTCGACCGAAACATCGTTATGGGTTTAAATAAAATAAAGAAATAAAACATAACTGCTGTGCCTCCTAAAAAAAGATTTGACAAAATATTAAAATCTTTCGATTTCTGAATAATTTATTAGAAATTCTTATAAAGCCCGTGACCCGTGGCTCTGAGAGGTGATATTAGCTTCTCATGGCTGCGGTCCCGTGTTTTATCCCGTCCCAAGCGAGAAAAATTTATTTCATTTGAAATTTGAATAGGGATGGGGTCTAAATGGCCTTAGATGCCGAAAAAAGACCTTAAAAAAATCCTTACAAAAACGAAATTTTGGATTACAACAATTAAATATATCAAAAACATGCCAACAAATTTAATAATATTGTGTGTCTGAACCCCAATATAAATCGTATTTAAATAATTTGTATGTTAATATGAAAATATCGTAACTCCTCCCTCCCTCAAAAAATAAATAACAATATAGATGAAGATAGGGAACAGCAAGGTGGATATTATTGAGAAGGATGTAGCTAAATAAAAATCTGGAGATGATATTCAGACCGATTATCTCCTCCCACTGAGTCTACGTTCCGGAGTTCAAACTACTCCTTCTTCAGGACCCTGTGGGGTTAAGAAACCCCCTCAATTTTGTCTTAAGAAATTGTAATTAATTTTGCTACTGCAGATATACTTAAAAGTAATAGGGTCAGACAATAAATGATTTGAAGAAGGAGTCGTTTGAACTCCAAAACGTAGACGTATAGCGGGAGGAGAAAATCCCAATAAATTAGACTGAATATCATCTCCAAATTTTTATTTATCTACACCCTTCTCAATAAAAATATAGAGAGAGACAGACATACGAGGGTGGGCTGAATAGTTTTGAGCCTAACGTAGAAACAATTTTTACAAAGTCTATACAATTAGTCCGGCAATGTTCCAATCTCTTTAATCCGACTTAGTCTCTTGCTCCGCAAATCGTAAAATCTCGGGCCTTCGGGGACGGATTTTGAACTCAAAAAACACGAGGCTAAATCTATGGATGAGAAAAGTGCGCAATTCTCAATAATTGGGCCGCGAATGAGTGGCGTGACTCTAGGAATTACTGATTATACAAACAAAATTAACCTACAAAGGCGAAGCGAGTCCCGATCAAAGTATTCTCAGATGACGGTATGCAAATCATTTGCAATTACCATGGGGAACATAAACATTTGCACCCTGGCCAGTTTGAAAGATGCCTATTAGTTAGGCAGTCAAACCCCTGTAGGCCCTACGAATTAAACAAAAGCAAACATTAAAAGCTAAAAATTGAAATTTAAGTTTTTTTCGGTGTCTAGAAGAGGAATTCGCAAATTTTCTATTTAAAATTTATCTATTGTCCAAAGGGATGGTTTATGGTCTGTCTTAAAAGACCCTCAGAACTCTACCTCAGGTAAATTCACACAGACAGTGCTTATGTAGTGGTGAGTCAATTGGGCTGCCTAACTAGTAGGCGTCTTTCAAACAGGTTAGGGAGCAAATGTTTATGTTCGCCATGGTATGTATAGAAATGGAAGAAAAGTTAGATTTAAACTGTCCGCCTCAGGATCTAGTTGAAACATTATCTATATAGGAGAAATTACAATCACTAGGTCATACATTTCAATGATTAACTAAAAATTTACTTCTAAACAATTGAAATGTATTTCGCCGTGAAACTTATGGCCTAGTGTTTGTAATTTGTTTTATATACAATCAAAAAATGTATAAAACGCATTTTTTTAAAGATGAACAAGAAATTAAAACGTTGGAGTTATTTTCAGGCCAATTTTTAATACCACTATATAGTCGACGTTTCGGGAGACTAAACGCCTCCCTTCATCAGGACTCTAAACATTCAAAAAAGGCAAACATACAGCTTAGTTAACAATGGACAATGAACAGTTTTTTTTTTTTTTTTTATTTTTTCACGGTTTTAAGCAATCAACCCTCACTGGTTTAGTCATAAGAGAATAATATATAGTCCAACTTCGCCTGCTGTTAATAGAAAGGCATTCATGAGGCAAGTTCTCAATATAATGAATTTTTTTTTTTTTTCAATTACTTTTATTTCATTAACCCATGCCAAACTAACTAATCTCCTTTTACGAAGAAATTTCTTTTTTTAATATTTTATTCGAAAATTAAACGAAATTGGACTATGAACACAAAAAATAATAAAAATAAAAATTTTTATAAACAAGTTTTACATTCTTTTTTTTCCCCTTCTTTTATGACATTTCGATATCACGAAAATGCAACAAAAATGACGTTTCGAAAAAAACTTTTAAAAAAAATTTTTATTTTTATTATTTTTGTGTTCATAGTCCAATTTCGTTTAATTTTCAATAAAATATTAAATTATAAAGAAATGTTCTTCGTAAAGGAGATTAGTTAGTTTAGCATGGGTTAATGAAATAAAAGTAATTGAAAAAAAAAAAAAATTTCATTATATTGAGAACTCGCCTCATGAATGCCTTTCTATTAACAGCAGGCGAAGTTGGACTATATATTATTCTCTTATGACTAAACCAGTGAGGGTTGATTGCTTAAAACCACATTGTAAGTAGCGAACTATTGTTGTAAGGATGTATGTGAAAAAAAAAAAACTGTTCATTGTCCATTGTTAACTAAGCTGTATGTTTGCCTTTTTTGAATGTTTAGAGTCCTGATGAAGGGAGGCGTTTAGTCTCCCGAAACGTCGACTATATAGTGGGATTAAAAATTGGCCTGAAAATACCTCCAACGTTTTAATTTCTTGTTCATCGGTCTGCGCCAGGCTTTCCCAATCATCAATTTTTTTAAAGAGTTATTTTTAATGTATTTTATTCGTATTTTTTCAGTTTTAAAAGCTATAAATGAAGACAGCCCAACAGTACCCACTCTTTTGACTGATTATATACTCAAAGGTAAGGAAAAAGATAATTTTCATTGTTCTTGGGGTCGATTATTGGACATGAGGAAGGGACGAAAAAAGTAATTTTTTTTTAATCACTAGAGTGCGCAAAAATCGCCTCCTAAAATTAGAAGAAAATCGAAGATAACATTTTTAAAATAATCATTAACTAGCTTTTGAATTCATTCTGAAGTTGGAAATGGACACTAAAAAAGATTTTGCAATTTAAATTATCCAAAAAGCATGTTGGCATTTTCTTGTGGATCAGACCAGTGGAAATAAAATAATTAAATGTAAAAATAAATTAGAAAAATTAAATTTTGGAGTTTAGCCTTTCACAGTTGTTCTTCATTTATAAAAGAATATGATTTTCGGTTTAACTGTGGTTTATTTGTAAAAATTACATCGTTTCAGTCACTCATTTTGTAGTCTTCTTCAGGTACAATTCAGCTAAGATTACAAAGAATTACAGATGTAACAAGCTTTGTAATCTTAGCTGAATTGTACCTGAAGAAGGCTACAGAATGAGTGGTCGAAACGTTGTAATTTTTACAAATAAACCACAGTTAAACCGGAAATCAAATTCTTTTTATTAGATGGACCCTGTTATGCATTAGTATGTCAACCGCCAAAAAAAATTAAAAATTGAGTTAAGCACGGATTATTGTTTCAAATGCTTTAATTAATAGTATTTTTTATGAAATATGTCGTAAAAGAATTTATATTTAATGTTACTTGCACAATTGACAACAAAAATTATATATAATCTAATGAAAACAAAAAACTTTAATGTTAATTTTCTCAAATCTCGGTAGGTGGTGCTTGACACACTAATGCATAAAAGGGTCCAGATAAATTAAGTATGCTGGGACGATTCTATATATTATGGTATTATGGTAATGGAGAATAAAACAGAGATTGGCTTTCCAGAGTAAAATAATTTATTTAGCAAATATTACGGAATGCGCTATGCAATCCGAAATATTTGCTTATCTCAGGTTTATTTTCTCCATTAAGCTTGGTAAAAATAAATTATTTAATAAAATAAAATAGACAGAGAGGCAGGCAACCATAAATAATTTTTAATAATTCGAATTCTATCTCTCTCATGTCTGAAATTATTTTTGCAAAATTCGAAAATTCGGTCCGAATTAGAAAAAAGATAATCTCTGATCAAAAGAGAGAATGTAATAACTGAATGAATACGATCAAACAATATGAATCCTCTTATGCAAAATATAAATGAATATAACATTTTTGTTTTTGTTTGTTTACAGTTCTTTGTCCTACATAAAGTGAAGTTCTTCTTGCGCTTCAAATTAATTGGCAATTAAATATGTAATTAAATCTAAATCTGACGGGCTTTAAAACAATTACATAGTCTCACATGATTATCAGCATACCTCACTCAAAATAATACATCACAAAAAAAAAAAAAATAAATAAATAAATAAACAAAGCGCGTATTGTGGTTTAAAATAAACGCATTTACTATTAGCTCTATGTAATATCAAAAAAGTCTTATCTAAACTCTTATTGTTCTGCAAAATATATCTTAATAATAATAAGAAAAAATAATTAAAAAAAAAAGGAAAAGAAAAAAGAAAGAAATGGAATCGAATTTTATTATTTCATAATCGATCATTCAATTCTATTAATATATTTTTTTCTTTTCTTTTTTTTTTTAATCTCAAAAATCAGAGCTCGATTATTATTTTATTATTATTAAGGAAATTTCAACAAGAAAATGGCAGCTAAATTATAAGAAACGTTATTTGTTGGCCATAAAGCAGCGCGGAAGGCGAGCTAAGCAGCTAGTATAATTACGGCACTATTGTCCCTTTAGGGGTTCGTTCCGCCATTCGTAATTAGAAATAGTGGTTAAGAGGTGTCATTGCCAGTCCAGCTAACAACTTTGGGACATTCCAGGACAAATTGACTCTCGATCTCCTTTTCACCAGTGAATGAACCACACTCTGATATAAATTGTTGTCTATTTAAAAAATGTATCTGATTATTTAGATCAAGTTGTTACAAAAGGGAATATAGAGTAATCAAAGAAATTACCCCGGATAATTCAAGATTGATGTCAAAAATTTTATTAAATTTTTTTTTTTTAAATAATAATAAAAATCGGCGAATCTGTTACTTGTCGGTTAATAATAATAATAATAAAGCTCTGTATTTTTTTAATGCTTTAAAATAATTTTGAGATGAGATGAATATGATGAGATAATGATGACGACAAATGATTAAACAAAAGATAAAAAAAAAAAAAATTGGGATTGAGATATTTATATAATATATAAAAACACTTGAAAAAAAAATTATTTTTCATAATACTACCTATATAAAAAAAAAAATCATACCAATTAACGAAGGGTGTTCTGACTTGGAAAATTATTTATTAATTTTGAGAAGTATAAAATAAAGGAGATTAAAAATAAATAAAAACAAAGAGAAAATTGCAAAAATAAAAGCAGCTAGCAAGAAAATCCCGGACGATGTTGTTGCCAAGACTGAAAATTACAGCTATTATAATATAAAAAATGTAATGGGATGAGGAAGATAGATAAAAGGCAATCACTGGATCAAAAAAAGAAAAATAATCCTATCAACCACCATATGGTTTTAGCTTTATCAACAACAACAAATGATTTTACTGTTTTATTTAGTAGCTATAAGAAATTTGGATTCAACTTGTTTAGCTCAGGCAGTAATAAATTCATGAAATAAATAAATAAATTAGGTCCTTGGTGGCTAGGTCCAAACAATCACAATACAACAAACTTGAGAGGAGATTTCTTTTTTTGAAAATTATTTTAATAAAGGATACGATTTGATTGAAATAAAAACAAAAAATAGGCATCTTGATTTTGCCACAAAAAGAGGATTAAACAAAATTCACATCATAAATGAGTCCTCTAGAATGTTTTCTCTGCTGGCATGGTGTTGTTTTTGATATTATTACAAGACTTGAATTTATGGCAATTTAAAATTAATATAAACATTCCAAGTCAGCTCCTAAAAGCGTCTAAGCTACACTTCTTGTCAAAAAAAGCGTAACACTTTGTTATTGTTATTTTATTTTTTTTTAAGAAAAATTAATCCAATATTTGTAATTTATTAAACTGAACTGTTTCAAAAGGTTCTAGGGAAAACGCCCCCATGAAAATAATTACACCATCTCCGATAAATAATAATAAATATCAAATAAGACCCCTGGTGGGCAGGGGCGTCGGAACGAATTTGAATCGGGGGGGGGGCAAAAATTTTTTTAGAAAATTAAAATAATTTAATATGTTCAAATAGTATGAAACAAAAACAAATCTACTATAAAACTACTTAAAAATTTTAAATAAAATCACAATTTTAATAAAATTAAAATTTTAAAAAATTTGGTAGTGATTTTATCAAAAATTTTTGAAAAAATTTGAAAAAATGAATTTCTTACTCTTTTAATTTTTTTTAATTTAGAAGATTTTATTTTTCAAAAGTAAAAATATATCATTTTTAAAAATAAATGAAATAAAAGAAGAAATTTTGCCCCTCCCTGCCCCCCTCCTAGAGGATGCCAGGGGGGGGAGCAATGTACCCCCCCCCCCCCCCAGTTCCGGCGCCTATGCTGGTGGGGATGAAATGAAGAAGTTGAGCAATTTTAGTTTTCAAAAACTGGTGGCACCCTGCTATAAACACTTGATACGTATTTCTTTAATCTATTTTAAATCGTAATATACCCAAGGGGAAAGGGCTGTAACTTTTTTTCTCAAATTTTTATATATTCTCAACTCCCTTTTATTATTTATAAATTTATTCGAAGATTTCTTTTTAAATATGTCAAAGAATTCTTTAATTATTTTTTTTTTATACATTTTTCAAACAAGTCATATTTCGCATCTTGTCATAAATCGTCATACAATTAGGCCGAATCCTAGTTTGGACGCCTAACTACTGGCAACCATCAAGCAACTCTGCTATTGGTGGTGGTCAGCCATCTTAGGCGTTCCTGGATAGTGCTACCATCAGGCGGACATCTAATAATATTATCTCAGGCCAAGGGCGGGTCCAGAAGAGTTTTAAAGGGGGGGGGGGGGTAGTCTGGTGTGTCGGTTGCACAGCATCCAACTTTCTCTTACTTTGGGTTATTTTGGCAAAGTCGGAAAAGTGCTGGTCCCCACCCCATCTAATTCCTCTAAAAATATTTTAAAATATTCGCGAAAAAGCTTATAAAATTTTTGGCAGACTCAAAATCATGTATTTATGATAAAAATTGACATAATGACAGTGCGGTTTATACATGTATATTTTGAATCTTAAACATTTCGCCAATCGGTCAATTTTTATTACAGTAATATGATTTTATGTCCTAAGCTTATAAAAAATTCGCTTTTTGGCGTATTATTTTTAGAGGAAACAGATAGAAAGTGAGAGTGCAGTCCCCATTTAAGATACATGCAAATTTTCAACCATCGTCGTCGTACGTGTTTAAATGGTTTTAAAGCTTTGCAACGTTAACGATCATTTATTTTTCATCATACAGTATACCAGGTGGAGACCAGCACTTTCCGACATTGCCAGAATAACCACCACCTAATATATATATATAAATCAAATTTGTAAGTATTAATTTTTAAAATTGAATTTTAAAAATAAAATTTAATTTTGAAGAAAAATATTTTTCTCAAATCTCGGGGGGGGGGGGGGGTAATTATCCTCCCCTTTTACCCGCCCTTGTCTCAGGCTTTTATTTATTGAATAAAATAAACACTTCAACTTTATATTTATTTAAGTCATCTTTGCCCTCGGGCTTGGTGTAGTTGGTAGCGCGCCCACCTAGTATACCAAGGGTCGAGGGTTCGAATTCCAGGCAGTCCGATGATTTTATTTAAGCCAAAGATACCAAATGGCTTAAATAAGAATGCCTGGACCCCAAATATATATATATAAATATATATATATATATATTCATAATAACGGTTATCGTATAAAGTCTTAAATGCCCTAAGTTGCCGAAAAGACTGTGTGTATGTGTGTGTAAATGGGAAAAAAGTGTGTTAAAAAAAAAATTCCAGTTCCATGAATGCCCGAAGGTTGGGGAAGAAGCGAATGAAATCTCATATTAATTTTATATCTCTAAATTTAAAAGAAGATAACAAAGTGTTACGCTTTTTGACGGGTAATTTATAATTTTTTTCCCCCACCATTTTTAAATCTTATATAACATCGATTTTAAACATTCCTTTTTCTGAATATTTTTAGCCCTTTAAAAAACAAAATAAAAAGCTTTTTCAAACCCTAGATGATCATATTCTTTCTTAGCTCTAAGACACACAAAAAAAAACTCTTTTTCGCTTCATATAGTCATATCTGGGTTTGAAAGAAATAAAAAGGTTTACTAGAAAATTTAAAAAAAAATAAATCAATATTATTAGGAAGTGAACCTCTAGTCTTAAGATGCACTGCATCTTTGTTATAGTGTAAATTTGTTGCGTGTGATTTAAAAATTATTTATTTATAAGATAAACATATTATAATGTAAAATATATAAAGTACACTAATATTTTTTTTTTTTTTTTGTAATGTATTTATATTCATATCGTTTACCTTCTCTCCACCCCAATCCTTTGTTCCAACCCAAAAAATGAAATAAGATTAGTTGATTTAAATTTTTCAGATTGTTTTTCTTATCAAGAATGGTAGGCTCTATCTCCCAGATCCAATGAGACTGGTCTATTAAAAATATCGACTGGAATGGCGGTTGAAAAGGGTTTAATTCAAAGGGAATTGTTCACAATGAATTCTTCCCAGAAGATTAGATGCTATTCTACAACGATTGTGGGCCAGAATTCGTCGAGTTATCGAGAGGCAGGCAGTTGATTTTTGTTGTTGCACGATAATGCACCATCGCACAAAGCCATTATGGTGCGTGAATAGAAGCATCCTTGTTATCGATCATCGACCGTATTCCCAAATTGAAATTGGCGATGAAAGGAAACAGTAGCGTAATTAGGTGGGTGCTAAGGGGGACGCTCGCCCCCCTCCCCCCAAGCTCATCAAGACTTTGGTGCCCCTCGATACCGACATAGGCGCCCTAGGGCATCTAAGATATAGCCCAGGGACGGTGATTTTATCATATTCTTTCCTTAGATTGTCCAAAAATTTGTAGTTTTCTTTTAAATTATATTACAACTAAAAAAACGGCGTCCTAGTTGAGCTTTGTCCCCTCCGCCCTCAAAGGCTAGTTAAGGGAGCCTACAAGTATTACGTAACGCAATTTTTGAAGATTTTTGACCCCCCTCCCCCCATGTAAAGCGCCGTAACATTTTTCTGGACCCTCCCCCTAGACGTTACGTAACGCTAAAGTGGCCATTTTTATCTAAAAGTCACAATTATGTTGCGCAAAGTACCGAAAAGTCTCTAAAATACCAGTTAGGTAACGCGTTGTTCAACACCCCCTCCCCCCTTGTAACGCATAGTAACGTTGTACGAAACCCCCTCCCCCTCCAAATTGCGTTACGTAATACTTGTACGCTCCCTAAGCCGCTGAAAGGAAATCGTTTTGATATCATCCAAAAGACTTCGACCGCCTTACTAAAGGCCCTACCAGTCGATGAGTATACAAAATTTTGTGAGCCCTTAAATTTGTGCAATTGGGTTCAGGGGTGTTCGGTTAAAACTACTGATTTAAACCAGTTTTAACCTTCCAGGTCCAATTTTGACCAGTGGTTTTTATTTAGTGACCATTTAATTTTAATTTCGCACTGTGTGAGAGTTTTGTAAAATTTAATTCATCAGTTAAATGGGATATTCATTAAAAAAAAATTTATTGAAAATTTTCCTTTGAGAGAGGGCCCGGGGCCCTCGGGCTTCAGAGATATAAGGTATTTTTAAAATATTTTTGTGTATGTATTAGGGGGATATTTAAAAATGAGTCCCCCCGCCCCCGAAAAAATTCATTATACATCTCTGGTACAAAATGTATATAGGTCCCTCTTCTAGAGACGCCCCAGGCCCCCAATTGTCTCGGTACGCCCCTGAGAACAAGAGTAAATGAAGTGGATTGGAAGAACATGAGATGAAGATTGAGAGAGATAAAACATAATTGCAATTTTTGGACTCGAGGAAGTCGATAAAGTCGAGAATCAACAAAATTTCGAGATTCAATTTTTGGTAATTACAATACTTTCCCTACGACGTATAAGAGAAAGTAAAACATTTGAAAATTTTAGACAAACCCATCTAAGCAAAGATTCTCTTTATTTGTCAATGAGATATATGTTGGCTTATTTAATTAAATTAAATTATTATTTCAATTAAATCAATTATTTTAATAGGCTAAATACAAAAAAATATGACATTTCTAAATGGCCATTTTTTAAATGAAGCTTTAACAGAGTTTGACTCTAAATTATTTATCAATAAAATTAGTAAGGATTACCTGGAGTAGGAGAAAGGTGTTTCAGGAGGAATTTTAATAATTGGATGACATCTCTTCACAACAAAAATTCAAATCACTAAAGAATAGACACAATAAAACTGAAACTTGATATTGAACATCGATGTAGCCACAGCTAGATTAGAGAGCCGCCGATTAATTGTATTCTTTGAACAGATGAGATGTGTACTCCTTGCACACCAAATCAAATTTAAAAATACTAATTTATTAAAAAAAAGCTCATTTGATATAAATTTTATCATGATTTTTAATATAAAAAAATTTCCAAACGATTAACAATTAATAAATTTGTTGATAACAATAATAATAATTATCACTTTATAAAAATAATGGGATTGAATCAAATTTAGCGGCTCTTTTAAATGAAAAGTGAGTCATCGATTTATATTGATTAGGCAGTAAATTAAATACAAGGTTGAATTCAGCGAGTTGAGACAAGTTTGTATCGATATTTGTTAATATATCTTCGAGAATAAAATAAGATGAATAACTCCATTTTAAATTATATAAAGTTCAAATTTGCGCCGCTAGAAAACTTTTACATTTCTAAAGTCCCTAGGAACTTTTTTAGTTACTTGACTAAAATATCTTTATACTAAAATATAAATTTATAAAATCTTTAAAAAAATAACTATAAGGAATATATAATTTTTATTAGTTATATAAATGTTAAATATTTATTAATAAAATTTATAAAATTTTTATTTTTTAAAAGTTGGATTCCCTTTTTTGTTGCACAATATTGAATTTCTCTCAAAATTCCGGCATTTAGGCGCCAGAAACAGAACAAAACGTTTTTATATGAGTTTCTATTAACAGTGATTTTTTTCAGCTTTAACTATTTCTTTAACTATTGATTATTTTATTTTATATTCTTTTGTTTTTATTTATTAAATTATTTTTGATAATATTTAACTATATTGGTAAGTGTCTTGATCAATTATATTTTTTTGATGTAATGAATTAATGTTATCTTTTATCTTGTTGAAAATAAGCTAAACGATATATGATTGATATTTTTATTATAGTACTATAACAATCATGGATGATTTGCCATTTAAATGTGAATATTCAAAAAGTAACCGAGCATCGTGCAAAAAATGCAAAGAAAAGATTGAAAAAGATGTTTTGAGACTTGCCGTAATGATCCAGGTAGGAATCATTTTCCCATTTTTTTTAAATTTGTATTAATTCAAAATTTAATTCAAACAAAAATAAATTTTGTTTTTTTTTTTTAGTCCCGGCTTTTTGACGGGAAACAGCCAAATTGGTATCATTATGAATGTTTTTTCCATAAACAAAGGCCAAAATCTACTGAACTTATTGCAAATTTTGATTCATTAAGATGGGAGGATCAAGAAAAAATCAAAAATCAAATTGGTATTTTGTTACTTTTTTTTTAACTAGCAATCAATATTGTATATGAATCATTTATTTGAAAAACCCCAAATAATCACATTTATATATCAAAATCAATTTCAAAGAAATGACACAAGACAATCAGGACTCTCTTGTTTGCATTTTGTTCTGATCTAAATAGAGATTTTCAATAACTGGGATTTGTCAAATAATTTATTCATATGATGGAATGTTCAATTCAAGTTTAGAAGAATATAGACACAGGAAAATAAGGGGAAATGAAGTTTACACATTTGGAAAGAGCAAGCAAAATTGAATTTTAGAACTAAGAATTTATTATTTTCTTCAAAAAAGACTCTCCCCGTTGATTTGAAATTTAAAATGTTTCGGATATATTTTATTCATTTACCTACAGTCACAAATACAAAATAAAGTACCGGTACATTTATAATTAAAAGGAAAGCCCCATGACATATTTTGGTTTTTAGATAATTGTCATTTAAGCTTGAAAATTCCCAAAAATCACAGGCTATTGAAAAATGAAAGATGGAAATAGCAAAATAAAAAAAAGCCAACAATTATTATTTTTTTTTTTTTTAATTAATTCAAAAATTTTATAATGGTATGCATTTAGTTGAAGAAGATATCAAATTTCCACAAAATTAAATCCATTTTTATTTTTAAATATAAAATATACAAATGAATTTTAATCAAATAAATTCTCAAAATATCTAAGATTAATATGTTGTAGAAAAATGATTTTGAATTAAAAGAAAAGTGTATGTGTAAAAAAAAATAACATTTTATTAGAGCTGATGTGAGTCTGAAAATAATAAATGGATCAGATTTCACAAGAAAAAAAAAGCATTTTGGCAATCAACAGAAGACGAGAAGGCACGGGGGATTTACTTTGAAAAATTCTTAATGCAAATTTTTGTCCCCCTCACCTTTTGAATTTCCCATTAAAGAATTCTATCATTTATAAAAACAATTAAAATATTTTCATATCAATAATGCATGGGTGGTGCTTAACTTTAGTAGTGAGGGTCAATATTATGCTTTTTCTCATGTGAATATTTCTTTTTATGGAATTATTTTCAATCATAAAAGTTTCTATTAAATAAACTCAAGAGGGTGCTTCAATATCTACCTTCACTGTGCATGACATAGGGCCTGCCATTAAACTTTTCCTAGTTGTCCTAGTTTGTAACTTGAAATTTGGTAGTAAGGAATAAAGAAAGATCGAATGCAGCAATTTTTATTTCGTTTATTAGGCACTTCAAGCCGACGTTTCGGTCAGATTTGCGACCACCCTTAGGGCTGTAGTGTGTCAATAAAACTCCTCACACACCCCTGAGGATGGTCCCTAATAGACGAAATAAAAATAGCTGCATTCGCTCTTTCTTTATTCCCTATTACAAGATCTACTCAGCTATCCACCTCACACTAATACTTTAAATATCCTTACCCATTGGCTTCGCCTATATTTTTGTCTAAAGTTGAGACCTCTATTAATACCAGACCCGGGTAACATTCCCTACTGCACCCCCGACCCCCCCCCCCCCCCTGCACAAGACTTACTTTTTCACCTCTTGACTTGCGCGACTTCTCCGTACTGTATTTTTTTATTTATGGACAGAGGATTTGAGAATTGATACATTATAATATCTACAAAATTATATATATATATATCATATTTTTTCTGTTCTCCAGACTGGGTCTTCTCAGGGATAAATAACTTCTGTTTGATCTTAAGTCTATTTCTCTTATCCATCCTCCTTCCTTTTTCTTCTTCGCCTTAGGGCACGCGCACACGGGTGACTTTTGTCACGCAACAGTTTTCTCGCTAGCAGTATGATCCGTCACATTACATAGCTTTTTATGGGAGTAGCGCACACTAAGTGACAGTAGAGTGACTTATTAGTCACTAGGGCAAGCAAACAACTTCTCCGTGACGAAACTGTTCCGCTCACATGCACACACGGGTGACAGTTTGTAACTTGACTATTTTGTCACATTGCAAGAGGTTGTTGAGACAGTCACCTACTCTTTGGCGCGGCCAGATTTTGAAGGGCGACAGTGACAGAAACTGTTGTGTGACAAAAGTCACCCGTGTGCGCATGCCCTTAATCACGTGGTGCGGGGTCGGCGGGGATGAGTTTTGCGACCGGGATGGAATAGAACAGGCCGGCCCGTCGCACGGTCTGACGCCTGTTAAAAATAAAGAAGTAAAGAGACTGACATGCAAAGAACAGAACTATTGCCATTCCCAGCTAGGACAGCTCGTGGTCGACATCCACAAGATGTGGGCCCCTCAGCTATTATCCGTCATCCTTGTATTTATCTAAATTTCTCCTTCCACAAAGCAGAGTCTATTGTCAGATATTTCTTGAACCCGTGTGGTTTTGTCATTAGTTTGGCTGTCATTATTCGAGCACATTCAAGGGTTCGCCTCCGTCTAATGCGACAAAAATTTTCAATTGGATTTAGCTATCAATCCAATTGAAATAAATAGATACGAGGTCCCTGTGGCCTTCGATGCCAAAAAATGGAATAAAAAAAAACTCTGTCAGGAAAATTACCCATATATTAGGGACGAAATTTTGTTTTTTTAATATCTTATGAACATATAATATGTATGTTTTTTTAATATTAATTCAGCTTTCATTATAAATAGTTAATTGTATGTCACTTTCTAGCTTAATTTTCACAATTCTGCCAATAGTGTCTTTCTTCAGGTAACATATTTCTTCTGGTGCTAATAAAACTCAAAAAAATTAAAATATCTTCTGGCCTTTATCATTACAGATACGAAAATAATGTCAACTAAGGAAATCATGAATATTAAATAGAACAGGGAAATATTTGGTTTCTGGACACAAAAAATCCAAATAGCGTAGAATCACCCATATATATTTTATATCATATTTTTTCTGTTCTCCAGACTGGGTCTTCTCAGGGATAAATAACTTCTGTTTGATCTTAAGTCTATTTCTCTTATCCATCCTCCTTCCTTTTTCTTCTTCGCCTTAGGGCACGCGCACACGGGTGACTTTTGTCACGCAACAGTTTTCTCGCTAGCAGTATGATCCGTCACATTACATAGCTTTTTATGGGAGTAGCGCACACTAAGTGACAGTAGAGTGACTTATTAGTCACTAGGGCAAGCAAACAACTTCTCCGTGACGAAACTGTTCCGCTCACATGCACACACGGGTGACAGTTTGTAACTTGACTATTTTGTCACATTGCAAGAGGTTGTTGAGACAGTCACCTACTCTTTGGCGCGGCCAGATTTTGAAGGGCGACAGTGACAGAAACTGTTGTGTGACAAAAGTCACCCGTGTGCGCATGCCCTTAATCACGTGGTGCGGGGTCGGCGGGGATGGGTTTTTGCGACCGGGATGGAATAGAACAGGCCGGCCCGTCGCACGGTCTGACGCCTGTTAAAAATAAAGAAGTAAAGAGACTGACATGCAAAGAACAGAACTATTGCCATTCCCAGCTAGGACAGCTCGTGGTCGACATCCACAAGATGTGGGCCCCTCAGCTATTATCCGTCATCCTTGTATTTATCTAAATTTCTCCTTCCACAAAGCAGAGTCTATTGTCAGATATTTCTTGAACCCTTCACCAATCTTAATGTCTCTTCTCCTTTTTTGTAAAGTCTACATATCATAACAGTTTTTTTAAACATGGGACATTTGTTGACAAGATATTAACTAACATTATTTTTCTAAATATCATATATTTTTTTCTTTAAATAAAATAAAGTCCTACATTAAATTAGTATTCTTCTCTTGTCTAATGAGAAGGAATTAAATCATGTTTAAATAAAGGTAAAATTTAATATTTAAATTTTTTAGTTAATCCAGCAGCGGCAGCAACTGGAGCTACCACAGCTACAACTGCAAAAGGAAAAGGAACAACTGGCAAGGGAAAAGGAAAAAAACGTAAGGGAGCAGCAGATGCAGAAGCGAGTGCCAATGGCTTGCTAAATGATTTTAAGGTTGAAAATGCAAAATCAAGCCGTGCTAAATGCCATGGCTGTGAGAATATTATTATAAAGGTAAAAGAAATTAGTTTTAATCGTTGAACACACCATTCATTTATAATTATTAAAATCAAGTTATCAAATGAGACTTTGCAGATAAATTTTATTTTATTTCCAAGCTTATGTTTTATCCTAACGTCTAGTTCAGACATGGCAAACCCGCCGATCACAGGCGACCCTTAAACTTAAGCTCTATTCACACGGGGATACTGAAATCTCGGATACTGGTCGACTAGTAGACTCGAGGCTGTAGTTGTCTGTCATATTCACACAGCTGCCACTTAAATTGCGAGTTTCCTATCAATCTACTCAGTTCCCTCGAAAGTTTAAACAGTTCGAATTGTAAAATGTATAGATAAACAATTTTCTCAATTTCTTTTTTTTTAATGTAAAATATTTACTTTTTTTTTTTGGAATGGGTGATAGGTCAAGACCTATAATGACCAATAGTCACATGAGCAGGAAGAAAATAAAAACAAAAGGAGAAGCATAAAGGGAAACTCAACTGGGGAACGAGAAGATGTGTTGAGGTTAGACTTGAAAGTCTGAAGATTGTAGGTTTTGGGGAAGATAGACGAGGGAGCTTGTTCCAATCACGGGAGGTCATGGGGACAAAGGAAGAATGAAATTGATTTGTTCTGTTAGTCAGATCTGAACAGCATAGGGATGCTGGGAAGATGCCTCTTGTGTTCCGTGGATATGTTGATTGGGTGGGATAATTGATTTTAATTCGGAGAGCATTGACCATGGTAATACCTGTAGAAGAGAGATAGTGAAGATACTCTTCTTCTATGATCTAGTGACTGTAGAGATGCAGTAAGGGTAGAATCACCTATCAGTCTAATTGCACGCCTCTGTATGGTTCAAGGAAGAGAGAGCTCTTTTACCCCCTCGCCCTTTATTCTCACTCAACCAAAATTTTAGCTTCCCCCCCCCCCCCAAAAAAATCGTGGGACCGTGGCTGATTAACATTATAATAAAATGATGGATAAAAAATATAAGTCAGCCATTTGAGGAGCCTCTGTTCAAAAAAGAACTCTTTAATGAAATAGCCTTAAGCCGAAATTAAAACCGAAACATTTCTTTTTTTTGAACAGAGGTTCCTCAATCGGCCGACTTCTATCTCTTCTCCCTATTATCATCGAATTATCGAATTATACAGCCACTTTATATTTTCAATGTAACATTATAATAAAATTAATAATTTTTATAAATTATTGAAACAGGATCAGCTAATTACTCAGCTTGGAGGTGTATTGCCTTTGCCACCTCGTTCCATGCCCGCAACTTCTTCTCTGTGATAGTTTGGTCATTTATAATTGTAAAGTTCCGGAAATTTTTCTATTTCCGTCACTAGCTTAAGATTTGTTTCTTTTTCGCTCATTTTTTTGGCATCTACCGAGGAAACCAGGCGTAGCTCGAGTAGCTAGGAGGCCTGCATGTCCAGTCTCTTGGCGACTGAGTCGCGCAGTTGGAAATCGGCGACTGGAGTTTCCCCGTGAGAATGGCGCCATTGGATTACACATGTCAAGTCTCTTCGCTATCCAGTATCCTAGTTGCTCGGAGATTTGAGTATCCCTGTGTGAATCCAGCCTTATAGATGATAAATCTATTTATATTAAACACAACATTTTTTTGGAGAGTTGCAACTATTATTATTATTGAATGTAAATTTATACAATGCAGCAATAATAACCAATACTTTTGAAAACTTAATTATTTATAAGATAATATAAGCTACTGATACAAAAAAAAAATATAAATGACTGGAACTTCTCATTCTATTGAACCAATGATCATACTTGAATTAATTTTTGTTATTGCTGTTGAATTAGTATAGAAATATAACATTAGTTTGCTAATTTCATTTCCACACAACAATATTTGCGGATTGAAAATATTGATTATTATTTCATTTTTCAAATTTTTTGTATTCGTTTGGATACTAAATATTTATATTCAAGGACTATTCATTAATTTTGTTATCTGATGTTTAAGGTATGGTCGATATAATATTTATTTACCCCAGATATATATAAACATATGTGTGTGATTAGGCATTGTTTATCTCACAACTGATCAATCATTCCAATTATATTAAATAAATACTAAATACTTTATTTAACAAGTAAATATATATATATATATATATATTGGGTAGGAGTTCGTGAAGTAAATTCATATTATCAATATTTACAGAGTACAAATCACCTATCTTTTTACTTTCTCTTACCTATATGTATATGTTAATATACATATATATAGAGAGAAAGTATTGGTTTCATGTCAAAAATTCGATGTCGAGATTTTGATGAATATACCTGTTTTGAGGTCCCCTGAGTCCGAAAAGTGGTTTTCGCGACATGGTCTGTCTGTCTGTGTGTGTTCAAATTTTAAGCATGAAGGAATTGAGCTAGGAGGTTGAAATTTTATATTTTGCACCCCGTAGAACGTGAAAATAAGCTTTTAATCAAAATCGGCCAAAGAGTACTTTACTGATGTATTTTCCAGTTTTTTCGATTTTCTCAAAATTTGCTCCAACGATTTGTTTAAAAAATTCAAAAATCAATTAATTTATTAGATTCTCTTTAAAATGTATATTCTCATTTTGCCATTGAAATCTTCTGAAGACCACAAGAACAAATTTACTCTTGTACTTCATAGGAAGGATAGAAGAAATAGTTGCCATGGTTTACCATAGTAATAAATCTTACATCTTGAATTCTAATATATCTGCGGAAACTAAATATATGTCGACATGAAAAATCTGGTGTGACAAGCACAGAACAGAACACAACTTTCGATTACCGAAGGTAAGAGAAAGTTCTGTCAAATTGCGCCAGTCACACCAGATTTTTTTTTATTGCTTTAATAGCCAATTTGAGTTAGGAGTCGAATTTCCCGATGCAGCCAAGAGAAAAAATCTGGTGTGACTGGCGCACAGCACACAACTTTCTCTTACCTTCGGTAATCGAAAGTTGTGTACTGTGCTTGTCACGCCAGATTTTTTGTGTCGACATGTATTTAGTTTCCGACAGTACAGTATATTCGATTTTCAAGATGTAAAATTTATAAGTATAGCGAAATATTTATATTTTGTTACCATGGCAACCATTTCTCCTATCTTTTCTATGGAGTACAAGAGTAAAGTGGTCTTCAGAAGATTTCAATGGCAAAATGAGAATATACATTTTAAAGAGCATCTAAAAATAATTGATTTTTGAATTTAAAAAATCGTTGGAGCAAATTTAGAGAAAATCGAAAAAAACGAAAAAGTGCATCAGTAAAGTACTAGTACTCTTTGGCCAATTTTGTTCAAAAGCTTCGTGTCACGTCCCATGGGGGTGCCTAACTTAAATATAAAATTTCAACCTCCTAGCTCTTTTCGTTCTTGAGATATTTTGTTCACAGACACACACACAGACAGACCATGTCGCGAAAACCACTTTTTTGTATTGAGGGGACCTCAAAACGTGTATATCCCTCAAAATCTCGACATCGAATTTTTGACATGAATCCAATACTTTCTCTCTCTATATATATTAACATATATATAGAGGTAAGAGAAAGTAATAAAAACAACATACACTACTTGAGATCAAATAGTCAATTCTGAATGTTGTTTATTGATGTAGCAATAAGAATATAATTGTTTTTTTATTGTTTATCTGCTTCCTCTGGAATTCCGCTTTGACAATTGAATAAATAGTAGATTGGGTAATAAAATTAACAAAATCATTTTTTATTAATTTTTTTCTTTTTTTTTAGGGTCATGTCCGAATTTCGAAAAAAGATTATGAAAGCGAAATTGGAAGAATGTATGGTGGACAAGAAAAATGGCATCATGTTGATTGCTTTGTTAAATTGCGTGCTGAACTTGAATTCTGGGAGGATGGTAAAATGCTTCCTGGCTTTAATTCTTTAACAAAAGATGACCAGCAATTGGTGTCCAAAAATCTTCCGAAAATTAAACCGTAAGAAAATTTCATCTATCTAAATTTCTTTGAATAAAATGTGTTATTATTTAGGAATCTTCAATTGTTGAGATTACTTGTCTGTATTTATATAGCAGATGATGGGCTGGTTTTTAGAAAGAAAAAAAGCTTGGTATGATTTTTCTTTTTTTATTGGAAAACTTAAGTATGGCCGACCAATAGCGCGTGTATTTGGTTTCGGTTTTTTAAAAAACCATCTTCAAGGCCTAGAAAGAATTTCGAAAAACACATCAATTACACTAGTCGACAAAAATGAACTTTTTTCTTTCACAAGAATGAAGATATGAAATTCTAGAAGTATTTTTCATGCTGAATTCAAATATCAATTCAGTTTTTCCCCATCAGGCACAGTTTTAGAGATATAGAGCAAAATAGATTTTAGTCGAAAATGGGCTCTAAAACGGCTTTTATTTAAAATGTTCAAATTATTTTTAACGCGACACACCGTCAAATTATGCAGATAGTTAGAATACATATAAATTTTAAGTTTCATCCCAATCGGAGGTCATTTAGACGTGCCGCAAACGTCTTAAAGTTTAGAAAAATCGAAATTTTCAAGGTTTTTTTGCTTTGGTCACCCCTAATACAATTTTAGAGATCCCTGAATGAAAAAAACATATATGTACGATATTCTATAGTTCTTTGGCTTTCTAAAAAGCATTCATTCGTAAAAATCTGTTAATTATTAACGAAATTATTAACAAAAACGTGAGCAAAGAAAAAACACAAGTACACTCACTGGTCGAAAAAAATGGACTTCAATTGAATTAAAAAGCGAACCCTATCCACGAGAAGCTAATGTATCCTCTCTAAGCATCTGGTCACGGGCCCTAACTTTATTATATATTATTAAAAAAAATATTTTTTGAATCTGATATCTTTATTTATACTTCTAAAAGAACAGGAGGTCCATTTTTTTTGTCCAGTGAATGTACTTGTGTTTTTTCTTTGCTCACGTTTTTATTAATAATTTCGTTAATAATTAACAGATTTTTACGAATGAATGCTTTTTAGAAAGCCAAAGAACTATAGAATATCGTACATATATGTTTTTTTCATTCAGGGATCTCTAAAATTGTATTAGGGGTGACCAAAGCAAAAAAAATCTTGAAAATTTCGATTATTCTAAACTTTAAGATGTTTGCGGCACGTCTAAATGACCTCCGATTGGGATGAAACTTAAAATTTATATGTATTCTAACTATCTGCATAATTTGACGGGGTGTCGCGTTAAAAATAATTTGAACATTTTAAATAAAAGCCGTTTTAGAGCCCATTTTCGACTAAAATCTATTTTGCTCTATATCTCTAAAACTGTGCCTGATGGAAAAACTTAAACTACATATCTGAATTCAGAATGAAAAATACTTCTAGAATTTCATATGCTTCATTCTTGTGAAAGAAAAAGTTCATTTTTGTCGACTAGTGTAATTGATGTGTTTTTCGAAATTCTTTTCTAGGCCTTGAAGATGGTTTTCTTTTTAAAAAAACCGAAACCAAATACACGCGCTATTGGTCGGCCATACTTAAAGTTTTCCAACAAAAAAAGAAAAATCATACCAAGCTTTTTTTCTTTCTAAAAACCAGCCCATCATCTGCTATATAAATACAGACAAGTAATCTCAACAATTGAAGATTCCTAAATAATAACACATTTTATTCAAAGAAATTTAGATAGATGAAATTTTCTTACGGTTTAATTTTCGGAAGATTTTTGGACACCAATTGCTGGTCATCTTTTGTTAAAGAATTAAAGCCAGGAAGCATTTTACCATCCTCCCAGAATTCAAGTTCAGCACGCAATTTAACAAAGCAATCAACATGATGCCATTTTTCTTGTCCACCATACATTCTTCCAATTTCGCTTTCATAATCTTTTTTCGAAATTCGGACATGACCCTAAAAAAAAGAAAAAATTAATAAAAATCTGGTGTGACTGGCGCACAGCACACAACTCTCTTACCTTCGGTAATCGAAAGTTGTGAACTGTGCTTGTCACACCAGATTTTTTGTGTCGACATGTATTTAGTTTCCGACAGTAGGGTACATTCGATTTTCAAGATGTAAAATTTATAAGTATGGGAAAATATTTATATTTTGTTACCATGGCAACCATTTCTCCTATCTTTTCTATGGAGTACAAGAGTAAAGTGGTCTTCAGAAGATTTCAATCACAAAATGAGAATATACATTTTATAGAGAATCTAAAAAATAATTGATTTTTTGAATTTTAAAAAAAAAATCGTTGGAGCAAATTTTGAGAAAATCGAAAAAAAACTGAAAAAGTGAATCAGTAAAGTGCTAGTACTTTTGGTCGATTTTGTTCAAAAGCTTCGTGTCACGTCCCATGGGGGTGCCTAACTTAAATATAAAATTTCAACCTCCTGGCTCTTTTCGTTCTTGAGATATTTTGTTCACAGACACACACACAGACACACAGACAGACACACAGACAGACAGACAGACCATGTCGCGAAAACCAGTTTTTGGATTCAGGGGACCTCAAAACGTGAAGATCCATCAAAATCTCGACATCGAATTTTGACATGAATCAATACTTTCTCTCTATATATATATTACATATATACATAGGTAGAGAAAGTAAAAAATGATTTTGTTAATTTTATTACCCAATCTACTATTTATTCAATTGTCAAAGCGGAATTCCAGAGGAAGCAGATAAACAATAAAAAAACAATTATATTCTTATTGCTACATCAATAAACAACATTCAGAATTGACTATTTGATCTCAAGTAGTGTATGTTGTTTTTATTTTTCCCTTGGCTGAATCGGGAAATTCGACTCCTAACTCAAATTGGCTATTAAAGCAATAAAAAAAAATCTGGTGTGACTGGCGCAACTTGACAGAACTTTCTCTTACCTTCAGTAATCGAAAGTTGTGTTCTGTTCTGTGCTTGTCACACCAGATTTTTTTCATGTCGACATATATTTAGTTTCCGCAGATATATTAGAATTTGAGATGTAAGATTTATTTCTATGGAAAACCATGGCAACTATTTCTTCTATCCTTCCTATGAAGTAAAAGTTACTCTTGTTCTTGTGGTCTTCAGAAGATTTCAATGGCAAAATGAGAATATACATTTTAAAGAGAATCTAAAAATTAATTGATTTTTGAATTTTTAAAAAATCGTTGGAGCAAATTTTGAGAAAATCGAAAAAACTGGAAAATACATCAGTAAAGTACTCTTTGGCCGATTTTGATTAAAAGCTTATTTTCACGTTCTAGGGGGTGCAAAATATAAAATTTCAACCTCCTAGCTCAATTCCTTCATGCTTAAAATTGAACACACACAGACAGACAGACCATGTCGCGAAAACCACTTTTCGGACTCAGGGGACTTCGAAAACAGGTATATTCATCAAAATCTCGTGCATCGAATTTTTCGACATGAACCAATACTTTCTCTCTATATATATGTATTTTAACTATATACATATAGGTAAGAGAAAGTAAAAAGATAGGTGATTTGTACTCTGTAAATATTGATTATATGAATTTACTTCACGAACTCCTACCCAATATACGCATATATATATATATATTTTTACTTATAAAATAAAGTATTTAGTGTTTATTTAATATAATTGGAATGATTGATCAGTTGTGAGATAAACAATGCCTAATCACACACATATGTTTATATATATCTGGGGTAAATAAATATTATATCGACCATACCTTAAACATCAGATAACAAAATTAATGAATAGTCCTTCAATATAAATATTTAGTATCCAAACGAATACTGGCGAAAAAATTCGAAAATTGAAATAATAATCAATATTTTCAATCTGCAAATATTGTTGTGTGGAAATGAAATTAGCAAACTAATGTTATATTTCTATACTAATTCAACAGCAATAACAAAAATTAATTCAAGTATGATCATTGATTCAATAGAATGAGAAGTTCCAGTCATTTATATTTTTTTGTATCAGTAGCTTATATTATCTTATAAATAATTAAGTTTTCAAAAGTATTGGTTATTATTGCTGCATTGTATAAATTTACATTCAATAATAATAATAGTTGCAACTCTCCAAAAAAATGTTGTGTTTAATATAAATAGATTTATCATCTATAAGGCTGGATTCACACAG